>JAUESI010000010.1:8013852-8045471 GCA_032275145.1 Synergus laeviventris
TTTTTTTGTTTGTAAAGAATAATTTGGTGAACATTGCCATTGAAAATTCCAAAATGTAAATTTTTGGGCCACTCTAAATTATATATATATATATATTAATTTCACTATTAGATTTTTCAGTCTATTAGCTACGTAATTCTACTGTAAACGTAAAGTATTTAATTTAAATTTTTAACAACAATTATGATTGCAAGACACTAGTTCAAATTATGTTTACCCAGTCCCAAGCCTGCATTTTAGATGTTAAAATTTTCTTATTAATTTTTCTTTGAAATTATAGACAATCGGTGCATATCGGTTATACAGACTTTACAGAAGAAGACGTATCGAGAATCGTTGCTGAGTTAGGAAAAGATTTCAGAGGCGACCGGTATCATCTCATGAACAAAAACTGTAACCACTTCAGCAGTCAATTTACTCAGGTAATGAAATAATCCAAAAAGAAAATTTTAATTGTTATACAAATCGTATTATGAGTATTAAAACAAGAATATAAAATAAGGAAATAATTTGTATCAATTAAATGAGTAATTTATAGAAAACTATCTTAATTTTTATAGATTTTGTGCGATCAAGAAATTCCTGGTTGGGTGAATCGTTTGGCATATATAAGTTCATGTGTTCCATTTTTGCAACGCTGCCTTCGAAAAGAGTGGCTAACTCCCGTGGCCCTTCAACATTCTTTGAGTCAAGTTAGCCACAACGACAGTACACCCCCATCTGATACTTCTTTGTAACATTTACTCAGCAATTCGGATGATGATGGTAAATTTTTAAAATGCCGTAGAAGTCATACCTTCTAGACAATTTGCAGCATGCGTACAAAGAATATTAATAACATTGATACTTAGTACATCTCTAGTAAATTGAATTAAATTAAATGAAAGCTGTGTGAGTTTAGCCTAATTTTAAGGCAATTCACTGACAGTGCAGGCAACCTTGATAAAAATGTCAAAACTGAGAAAATTGCCTTCCTTGTAACAAACGAATGGATAAGTACAAATTTAGCTCCAAGATAAAAATTCTGTTTTGATTAATACTCACTACTTTTTTAAGTTTGAGAATATTAATATTAAAATAATAGCTCATAATAGTATGAATAAATAATTAAAATAATGTTAATAGATGAAATTAAAAACGGAGCTAAAGTTGTACCTTAGTTTTAAAGGCTAGAGACGCGAAAGGATAAATAATTAACTGGAAGTACGATTAAAGTTTAAATTAAAGAATATTACAGAATAACAGAGTCGAGTGACAAATACAATGCCTATGAATCAAATCCTCATGGAGACTGAAAGCTTGTTTATTAACCGCTTAAATAAAATAAATAAGCTTCCTCAATGATTTTTTTAGCTCGTTTCAACGAAAGCAAACGAGATTATTATAGAACAACCCCATACATTTACACTAACTAAAACGTTTCTGATTTTTTTCTCGAGTTATAATGAAAGGCATTTCATTGAAAATAGTTTTACAATTTATTAATTCAGTTGCGGATCTCTAGATTTTCAAGGCGCATTTGTCAAGCAAGTGTAATCAAAGAGGATTTTATACTCCGCAAGTTATCGCACCGATCGCTACCAACTGAATTGTCAAGGTATCTAAATTGTAAATAATATTGTTGTCTTCAAACGAATAATCTAGAGAAGTTTAACGTGTTCGATGGAAATAAGTCTACGATTTGAAAATTTACTTTTTCTACGTCAAACAAAGGTCCATCAATTATTAGTGCCAAGTTATTCCTCTCATTCTATTTTACATTGTTAAAGTCCTTTTCGAAAATAGTAGCTCAGTTGCGAAACCATTTCTTATAATGTAAATCACTTTTCATTTCTTGACTCAAAAGTGGAGGCTAAATTAAAAATTTAAAACCTAAATTTCACCAGCTCAATAAATCCAAATTAACTAATGGAAGAATTAGAAGCAGAAAAAAAAATTAATTAAGATATTCTTCACTTTTGAGTATTATTGTGTTAGGGTTGTGAGTAGTTATTTATAATTTTTGTGTTTTGTAACAATTATTAGGAACAAAATAATAACAGTGATACAAAACTGCATTTAGAGAAAATTGCACGAAAAGACGTATTTGGGATAAAAGGATTTGTGCTGCGAATTTTGAGAATTGATATGTCTCTAATTTCGATTAAAATTTGAAATCTGGGTTCCATTAGAGGATATCGAGTTAGATCCTTTACCAGACTGATTTTTTATTCTTATTATTCTTAATTAATGTACGAATAATCTACTAATTAAATTAATCGAGTAAAGGCTGGTGTTCCATTTTGTACTTCCCATATCGCCAGCTGAACTTGTTCACTTAATCTCTTTCCGAATCTCTCGATATCTTTTAACTTTCTTGTATCACTGCTCATTGTAAATTGTATATTTTATATGTTTTTTGAATTCTCAATTATTTTTAAAGGAAAATAATCGCCAGTAGTATTCAATTATAAGTGGCATGAAACAAACGTTTGATTTTGATTCATGTGAAATGTTGAACTTCGGTTCAGTAGCTAATTTATTCTAAAGTTACATTTTAAATTGTATTTAATATTTCAGTCTTACGCACAGTGTATATTTGATCAATAAATTCTAGGATCTATCAAAAATTGTACTTAAAGGAAATTCATTCTTTGCATGTTTCCCCTCGTGTCTTCCATTTTTAATCATTTAATGTTTTAATAATCTTCCAATTGTAAAAAATAAAACAAAATATTAACAGAAATGTATTTAAAAAAATGAAATCTTATCACTGGAGTTAAGTAAATCATACATAATCACCAGAGCTTGGCTATTAATTTAAAAAAAACTTTTAAAAACGTTTAAAAAGTACAAAGACTTCCATAAAGTTCTCAAATCAAATTCCAGGCTCTGGAGGACAATTGTTATCATTTATAATTTCTTTTAATAAATATTATAAACAATACACAAATATTATAAATAAGTTTATAATAATAAGGTACTACTGCTATGCGCTTGAAAAATGCATAATAATAAAATCAGATTATTATAATACACTGGTACAGACCAATGAAATCCTTAATGTACGATGTTACAAACAAGAAAAAATCCTATTAAAATGCAAAAGAAAACTGGATAATGATGAATGGGGTCGAAATGCTTCACTGTAAACGCGCAGGTTTAAAATAAAATAAAAAATAAAAAAAACAGTCGACTCTTCTTTACAATGATCTATGTTAAAATCCTCGACAAAGTTTCGCAACACGCTCGCACAGAATTAGATGCACTCTAAAGCGTAAGGGATCTAAAATCAGGCAAAGTTCATAAAGTACATCGAAAATTATTGACTAACGCAATCGAATTCTTTAGATATAAGATATTATCGTATATACAAAAATAGAAACGTAAACCTATAAATTTCGAACATCGAGTAACATTGGATGAGCAATAACTCTATCTCCCCTTTCTCGAATTGACGAATATGAAGTATGTAGTAACACTTTTGATTTTAGAACCCTCAAGTAACAATGACGGAAGATAGGCTGGAGTTACAAATCCGTATCAATTATTAATGATCAATTATCGATCAAGTAGTATAACACGAACTTCAAAGTATTTCCAATTTTCATTAACTGTTTCTAAAATCCACTTCGGATTTATAATGCTACGTTTAATAATTACGTGTAGCGGTGTCAGTATTATTATAATTTCGTACAATAACGTTTCTTCTAATAACGGCCTTTCTAGTTCCTTCGTATAAGAGTGTTAAATTTGTTATATTTTTAAACTCTATGCGTTATGACTACAATAGCGTAGTATGATTTATTTTTTTATATTCACATGAAAAAACTAAAGACTTTGGATTTACAAAAAAAAATTGAATAATCAAAAAATTGAAATGATAAATGAGAATTAAAAAACGCGAAAGAGGAAATATGTCAATTAGAATGTATTAGACTTAAATTTTCTCTCTGAACGTCATTACACACTCCGATAATACTTTGGTGATAAGAAAGAGCGCATGAAAAAATCAAAGATGCTTCAGTCTAGACAATAATACTTTAAATTTCCTGTCTTTTGACTCTTTTATTCCTGTCCAATTTTTTTTAGGAAATAATTTTAAAAAACTTTAATTATATATTATTCATCTTATTTTATAATCTTGATTGCATTGTTCTTGAACCAGCGACAAATTTTCTAATACAAAACCTACTTGGACTCTTTTGTGAAAAAATTTGATATGTTCTTTGAACTCGTAAAAATGTAAAAGCCTTGTAGTAAAAAGTTTTTATATAAAGGGATGAATATGAATGATAAATTTATTTCACTCATGCACTCTTCCTTCACAATGCAAGAATTATAATATAGTAATACAATCCATTGACATTTTGCATTTAAAACAATGCCAATGGGAATATTTCTAATTAAACCAAGTTCCTAAATATTTTCAGCATAAGGTTCTGAAAAATTGCACTTAAGATTGTTGACTTTATATTCACAATGATAAATAGACTCGTCTCTAAGACTTAATGAAGTTCGGTGGAGGCTACATTAAAAATTTCTATAGAAAAATTTTATAAAAGAATTTTTAACAATTAAATACAATTTTGTTTTGTTTCAGTAAAAATTAATAAAGAAAAAAATATAAAATAGGCAAAAAAACAAACAACTCCAGCGATAATAATGACTTTGCTAAAAAGCTACGGCACCTATCGCATATTTCTGTTAATGATTTAAATACATTAGATTATGTACATACATTCCTTGCTAAGTTACTCAGAAAATGAAACTCATCACTTAGGCGTACTTAAGTAAAAAAATCCGTATCCTCGTGAAAAATCTTTTCGCAAGTTTTGATCGAACTTTATATATGTAAAATATACATAGATTATATTGATTAATTATTATAGTTTTACGTCCCCGGGACGCAATGAGTACTGCGAATCTGGGGTACCTTCAGAATCTTATGCTGGATGATTTTTTGTTAATAAACCAAAATAAATTATGCACATTATTATGGTCTTGCATCCATGTCAATTAGTGGATGGAATGAAATAATTTAAGGTAAAAAAAAGAGCATAGAAAACGTAGAATGAGTTACTTAACCCTATGCCTTTGCGTATTCTGGCCGCACACTATAAAATCTATTTATTGTGATTTCTTCGCTTGCGAGAAAAATTATTTCTCTCAAAAGATTTTTACCAAAAACGAAGAAATTCAATAATCTCTAAGATTAATGCATTCAGTCTAAATTATTCAGATCAGATTTCTAGAATGTTTATTTTATGGTCAAACTTTCTTTGAATTCTTCTAAGTTCGAATATTCAAGAAATCCAAGAAATTCTTTTTTTTTATTCAGTGATCTTATGTCGTTGTACTATGAGAGGTAATTGGCAGTAATTTAGGCATGGCAGGGGGTTAAATAATCGAAAATGTAAAAAAGGAATCTGTCCTAATCACTTTTAAGCGAGTAAATCTTCACTTTCGATCGTGATTCGTTAATTAGATTAACTGAAACTGTACATAGGCAGTAAATGGAAAAATGGTTTGGTAACGTTTTGGGCAAAAGACCATATATAAAACAATGATTGCTCTACGATAAAAAAAAGATCAGTGCCAAGGATACTCAACCTAATAGTTAGCCTATAACTAAGAACTTCATGTACAATCTAACAGGATGGCCGGTATTTTTCGACTCTAGGTACAGGCCCTTAGTAAGTTGGTCGCTCATGAATCATAAGACGACGATCCATGATCATGCGCTGGACTCGGAGGCGTAGATGGATTTGAACTATTATTCGAGGCTATCGAATGTCGAGGACTTCCGCCGGATACTGGTTCCTAAAAACAAATTTAATTAGATTAAATATTAAGATTAATAGACAGTTTTTCTTTCGGATAGGTAGAGCTGTTTCCTTACGACAGTGCGTCATTCATTCGAATTAGTTCAAAATTTTACTGATGGATCAGTATTTTATAAAATGCCCTATCCCTAGTTTTTTTTACAAATTCCGGAGTTGTGTATAATCATAAGATTCCCGACGTGAAATTGAAATTGATCTGCCATCTGCCATTGTCTGCTGTGCCAGTGTGCATTGGTGTCGCCACAAAAATTTAGAGTTCGTTCATCCAATGCCCTTAGCCCCTTAAGGAAATCTAATTTATTCTTAGTTAGGTAAAAGAACTTTTTACCTTATCGTGTAAGGAAGAAATGCTGCCAAGAGAAAGGGGGGTGTGTGATCGCATATGCAGTGAATCAGAATCCACCTGGTCAGGTGTACGTGGTAACGATGGAGGTGTAGCTGTAGGTCTTGGAGGAGCTGGACCTCTCCTTGCTGATGCTGATCCTGAAAATTTTGAAATAAACGGTTTTCAGTCAAACATTGAAATATTAATAATTAAATTAAATTTGAAAGTCAATCGGTTGAATGCTTACCATTATGTGGTGAGTATCCTGAATGTTTGGACATGTGTGAACTAAGACGACGGGAATCAGACGGGGGATGTCTTGGTGGTAGTGGTGCCGGTTTATTAGGAGCTTGTAATCCAGAGCTATAGACCTACAAATAAGAATACACTACATCAGAAATAATTCAGTAAAAATAGCCCAAAATCTTTTTCTCCCCAAAATAGCTTCAGCATTAAATTAATTAAATTTATATGTAATAAAAATACGCACCCGTTGTTGGCCACCGTGAAAATGAGCGCCACTGTGGTGACTCGTTACAGCTGCAGCGTAAGGCGGCGGCGGTTGATCAGCAGTTTCCAAGGTTGTCGGTAAATCCAGCAAACGCTGTATCTAGAAGATAAATTTGGAATTTTAATTTAGGATAATATGTCAATTTTGTAGAGTTTTCATTCTCGTATCCCACCCTAAAACTTATTAATCCAAAGGGACAAACCTGTATCCCATTTCCAGGTCCCATGTGACTGATATGATTGAAATTCGTAGGTGCCGATATCATTTTCGATCGCCGATCAGTAGGACGAGCGGCTCTGTTTCCTTCCCTCAACGAGAATCGTCTCCTCGGTCGTGTCATTTGCCTTCCACTTGTATCCATTGGTGACAAATTTAATAGTTCACCTAAAAATAATTACCTTTAATACTCAGTTTTAATTTTTAATACCATTAAAAATATTCATTTTTCGGAATATAAAATTTCAGTAGAAAATTTTAATTCAATAAAACCTACGCTGATGCAAGTTACTCAAAAAGATAACGTGTGGCATATCGTTAATGGCACACGTCGTAAGAGACCCTGAAGTATTTAGCGGCCTAGCTCTTTTAACATTAAGCGTTTGCAACCAATCCCCGCTCGTGCAATCGAAGACGTCGATGTGAGTTTCGCTGTAGACGAGCAGATAACCTTCGCAATAACCTGAATAAAAAATTTGTTAACACATATTATTTTATGCTTATAAAAAAAAAATTTTCTGACGTGATAAAAGAATTGAATTTGAACTTACTGACTGCCGTAGGAACAGCGGGATACATAATTTCTCTATCACGACTTTTCCTCCCTTGACTATCAACGTAAACTGCTAACGTATGAAAAACCAATAAGAATTCTCCTTTTGGCAATTCGATACAACGCAAAGCGTCAACGGCGCTATAAGTTAGAAAGCCCAGAAGAGCATTTTCAGGATGGACCAATGCTAAAAACAAAAGCAGAGTTTAGAATAAAGAAAGTAGAGATTCAATTTTTTTAGGTTTGCATTCATTTTTAGTGACTCACAAATAGGTTGATGGTCTCCTAAAATGCTATAAATAGAAAAGCCAGATGGGTACCCGACACAAAGTCGTCCTTCGGATAAAACTTGCAGCGTTTGTGCGTGACAAGGTAGCATCAGTTCTCGAACACGTTTATGTCTAGTTTTCGTACGCGTGATTTCATAAATAATGACTTGTGAGGCATTCTGCTTCTTAATTGCTACACAAAGGCAGTAAGTTAGAGGATTTCGACGCACGACTCCGGTTGTTAAAGTGATGCACCCTTTCGTTTCAGCGACTTTGATCCACTCGACTTCATCTCCATCCAAAGCGCGAACAGGAACTAAGCGCACATGTCGTTGTTTTCCACTAAGTACTACTATTAATTGCTCTTCCGTTACGTATTCGAGTAGATATATCTTCTTTCCCTCTCCGACTCTTGCGATTTCTGGAAGAAAGTATACAAAAATCAAATTAGGTTCTAATTAAATAGAAATTGTAATATAGTTGGATAAAATATTCTAAATTAAAATATTTATAAGGTGGATTCTTTCAAACTTGAGGTCTTTACATTTTTAATTACTATGTACTTCCAAAATAAAAATCTTTCAAATCTGGTGTTCTTGTGGTCTGTGATGCCTGGAATTAAAACTGAAAACAGATGACTACTCACCACTACGATCTAAATCTAAACAAAATAAGCCTTCCTCCGTGCCAATGACTAGACGATCTGGGTCTATGATAGCTCCTGACATCACGTTTTTAATCAAAGCGAGTGTATTATCCAACAGCTCCTTAGCTCTGAAAATCTATTTTAAAAGTCCAAAAATTATTCACATACTCGAACAAATAAAAGAAACAAGCACAAAAATATAGAAATAATTAAATGGTCATACTGTTGTATTAGGAAGATTATTTCTTTTGAGAATCCGGTGAAGTTCGCTTAAGGCCACTACCCATTTAGTCTTTTCACTTTCTGTGTCAGCAAGCATTAACGTATGGTTCCGTAATCCGGGTGGTTCCAGCAAGGATGTTGTTATCTAGTCGAGGAATATCTTTTTATTAAGCAGTCAGTTGCTCTTTTATTAAGTCTATTAAACACAGTATGAAATTTGATAGTAAACAATTTACATCTAGCATTAGAATTTGAATCCAAAGGCTGTTATTCAATAATTATTAAATCAATGAAAATATTATAATAACTAACTCGATACTATAAATTAAGAAATATTAGAGTCTGCTCGTGTTTTTACTCACTCTAAATATACATGGAATGTCTTTCTTTGTCGCATGTATAACATCAGAGTCTCGCACGGAGCTAACACTGAATTCCTCATCTCTCATATCCAAAACCTGGGATACGTAGACAGACGGGATTGCATTTCTGTCCGGCGAAATGTCATAGAGGAATAATTTAAAGTCACAGACCACCACAAATTGACGTACCCAACCTTTTTTCACGCCACCCATTTTTGGGACTTTTACGTAACCTTCGTAGGCTGTCCCGATACCTCTTGTTGGGTCAATTCCCAAAGGTCGTTTAGCTGCAAAAATTGAAAATAATTTTGATTAGATAATAATCCAATTTGAACGAATAAAAATTAAATTAAAACTGACAGGATATAAACATACTTTGATCATGTGGAACCGGACACATTGGAGGCACCTTATCGCAACAAGGCATGTGACAAGCAAAGCCACAAACTTCGCAGACGACTCCTTGTCTCGTCAAGCCAACCATTAATGAAGTACAATGATTGCATTTTGTTGGGGCTGAAAAGGTTCGCACCAAAAATTGATGAGACTTTGGCTTTGGTAGTAAATTCGATTGACTGTGGAGTGCCGAGGATTTGTTAAGTAACTCATGTGATAAAGGAGAGGTTGGGTCCTAGAATTGAAAAAAGATTAAAGTGATTAGACATGCTATTTTAGTTTTTATTTATATTTAAATATTTAATCGAAAAAATACTTACAATACTTAATTCGGAGAGGTTGCTTTTACTGCTTGCGATACTTGGTGCACGGTTGTCTTCGATATCACCTTCTACACTATCCACACTTCCGTGGCGAGTACTGCTAGCGGTTTCCTTCAGGAAATGTTCCAAGTACGACATTTGAGAGGTGGGCCTTTCCAAAACTGAAATTACAAAATACGAGTCACTAAAGATTCTAATTTCCAAGCAATGTCTTTATGTTAGAGGCTTCGTTTTCAGAGTTAGCCAACTGCTGCTTTGCACATGAGTCCAACATTTTTTTTAATAACAACCACAATTAAATGTGACAAAAAAGCTAAATAATTAAAATATTTCCATACTTGATAGGGGAACTGATTCAGGATAAAAAATTTTTGGTATCAAAGTTTTAATAGATTTGATTAAAATATTGGATCTATGACTTTGATCACTTCACTGCAATTGTGTCAGACACATTCTGTTAAGGACAAGTCCTACCAGAATCACAGAATTAATTAATTAAAATATATTAAAACTGTGGGACACTAGCTTAGCAAAAGAAAAAAGAAAATTCACCAAAGCACCCACAACAAACCTAAGCAAACCCACACAAGGCTTTTTTTCGGAAATAGTAGATTGGTAGGTCGCTTGAATTTTGTTAATCGTTCGCTTAAAACAAATCGCGTTAAATCTAAGTTCTACTAGGGCCAAACAGGATGCAGCTTTCGCATTTGTTGAATCTGCGACTAAGAATCATGATCAGGATTCAAACTCAAAATGATTCTAGTTATAACTTATGTTTCTAAAATATTTAATCAATCCTGGTCATGATAGAAACAATCAAGGAAAATAGTTTGCGATAAGTCTAAAATGTTAAATCTAACACAGTGCTATGTTTCAGTAAGTATATTAGTACATATTGTTATATGTACACTCAAACATACAATATTGTACTTCCCTTTTTGTTGCAACTGAAATCGCTCTATTTTTTTATTAATTAAAAAAAATACCTGAAATTCTTCAAATACTTACATCTTGTTGTGAGATTATATTCCATATCATCAATATAGATAACTTATTTTTAATTTAGTAAATAGGCTACTGTTTAGTTATTTTCTAGCTTGAAATTGTTTTTGTTAGCAGCGATATTTAAAAAAAAATGTAAGGTATTTTACTAAAAACATAGCGCTGCGTTTTTTGATTAGCAACAATTGAATCGACTATGAAAGTCGCACGCCCTCCCATTTGATTTACCAGGCGACGATTTGAAGCTGACGGCATCGCGATTAACCATTGAATTGGCAGGAACAAATCTAGTTAATAAGCGATATTTGGTGATGCGGGGGGCACGCATTACTGGTAGGGGTGATGACGGCTGGTGCACGATGATTCGCTGGGGTTTGGTTGTAACGATGTTTGAAGATTTGGTAGATTTGGTAGATAGAAGTGCTGTCACAAATACAGTTTGATGATGAGCAACAAGAGGCCCCACACGCAGCTCGTTACGCCAATAAACAGAGGCACTTTGCAGTCTAGAAATCAGAATTGCATACCGTACCGGACATTTGGGTTACTGAGCTGATTAGATTTCCCAGAATCCCAGAACAATCTCACGTGTCCCATAATGCCATAATTATTATTCTATTTTCGCAAATTACTCTTCACTAGACCCAATTTGTTTATAAATTACCTATTCAATTACAACAGTGCACACTGGACGAAAAAAACCATTTTTGTTTATTTCATTCAAGAGCTTTAAAATTTTAACTGATAGGAATTCTTTTCAATGGTCTGGTCTGCTTTAAAAAAAATAAACGTTCTGATAATTTTGTCAGCCAAATAATATTCAATTAATTTTCAAGCATGACCAATTTTAAATTAGAAATATTGAAAAGTGGACTGCTAATTGCAACATTTAAGTTTTCAATTCAAATGTTCCATTTTTTATCATTTTAAACCAGTATCGATCTTAGTTTTTTAATTTTATACAACTATATTGTATATAACTAAATTAAATTTTTAAAAATTTGTTCAAATTATTTTAAAACTCGAGACTGTTGATTAAATTGAACAAAAATTTGGATTTTTTCCCAGTGGGTGCAAAATTGTTAACGAATGCTGCTTATCTCATATAAATAGAGTTCTAAAAAATTGATATTAGTTTAGATTTTAAAAAATTGGAATAGTAAAGTGCATAAGAAAATTGCGGAAAATTGACCAAACTTAAATGATTATAGAGATTTGATATTGTGAATTTTTATAAATAGGTATAATCATAATTTTTCATTAAAGAATATAAAATTGCAAAGCTAAGCTTTTTATATTTATTTTGCGCTCTTTGATTTATAATATTCAAATTTATCATTAGATTTTTAAAATTAATGTGCATATTTCTTAAATTATAGTTTGGTAAATTTTGTGACAATTAAATACTTCTTTATCACATCTCGCTAAATTACTTTAAAGTTCAGAAACATGTCAGGTTAGTCACATAGTATGAAAAATTAGATTAAGATCTCTGAGTTCAGCAATTTTAAATTATGAATGATTGCTTAAAAGTAGCAAATTAGTTAAAAATTCTAGAAAATGAATGAATTGCAAATTTCATAATTAAAATACAATAAAATATTTTTATTAAAACCGTTAAGAAACATGAAATGATTTCCTGTTATCTAAAAACGAGACTTGAAATCAAGAGCCTCGCTATATCAAAGTAAAATTTGTCAGAAGCATTATTCCAAAAATTTGTAGAAAGTTAAACGATACTTTTTTCTAGTAGACAAGCAAGGTTCACAAAACAATAATTTCGGTGAGAGTAAACATAATAATTATGCTAATAAAATAATAATAATGCTTGAACAATATCACAGTGTAAGTTTCTGTAGACGTATAAATAGTATGTAACCGATCATAAATTAATTATTTCTCTAAAATCATAAATGATAATCTTGGAAGCTTCTTTACGTTATCAGCACAGCTAGTCAATTGTTATTATTGCCACACAAATGTGCATTCGTTACAATCTGAGATGTAAGTTTCATGAAGATGTTGAAGATTAGAAATTAAACATTGCAAAATTGATTAATTATTAATAATGGTAACTTCAACTTTACTCTATTCGAATAGATTCGAATACTATTCCAGTCTTATTGACAGTCCTATTGAATAAACGGAAGGTACAAAATTCATTCTTGCATTTCGAACTTGAATTCTAAATATTCTCGGATTTGTAAATGCAAAAATTAAAGTTAATTCCCTACAACCTAAATTTAAAAATGAGACTCAAAATCAACAAAACCTGAGTCTAAATATTAGTAGAAAATTATACTCTGTTCGCTTTTTCCAAGGCTGTAACGAGCCACTTAAACTACTTAAACAGAAATACACAATCACTGTGTCTCATATCAAACTTTCAAAACGAATCTCTAATTTCATAAATAAAATAAATACATATGTAATTTAAAAAAAAAACAGAAATATTTTTTTTTTATAAATATGAAGATATTAAAATTAGAAATTCATTTTGCAAACGATAACAAAAATGAGATTCACTACAGATTGGGATAAATTAAATAAGTTTACCAGAGAGGGGAATTAAATTCTGAATTATCAATGCAGATTTTAACTCATTACTCGAGATGAATAAGTAATTAAACAAAATTTGGGCTACGAAATAAAAAATACAAAAGACTGAAGAAAAATAAAACAAAAAAAGGAATGTTATTAATTTAGCTATTTTAACCTGCAGTATCACATAGCCATGTTCAAAGATTTTGAAAATGCAAATCTACTACTTTCGTTAATTGAGGAGTGTCGTTTATAAAAGAAAAATTAATTTATCTATAAATAAATTCTGAAATTCTGAATAATCTTTCATAAGTTCTGAGTCAAAATTTTTAGATTCTCAAAGTCAATTAGTAAATAACTTCACAAGATTTGATAATCTTTACAACAACGCCAAACTAACGAAAGCAAGGGATCGTCAAATGTTATTTTCTAAACAGCCCATGAAAAAAATTAAAGTTTTTGCAAACTACTAAGGCAGCATGGATCACCGCAGTTTGTATAACTACCATGGATACCAAGTTTCCAAACGACTGGGGCGAAATTAATATAGAACTTTTTTTTGTAGTAGGATCAATTGGAGAATACTTACAGCTATCGCCAGACTCTAGTCGCGTCTGCAATTCTTTTATCTGCATTTCTTTTCGTTTCATATCGTGCGACACAGAATCGAGCCGTTGTTTGAAGTCTCGAAGCTCTCTGAAAGAAGAGAATATTCCATGAAATTGTTCCCAATTTTATTGCAAGTTTTATTCGAAATCTTACTATAAAATTTATTCGAAGTCTGGATTTTGAAACTTACTTTTGTGCTGCGATTAGATCAGAACGAGTTTTCGTAAGTTCTTCTGAAATTGCCTGCTTGGCTTGAATTTCGCTCTGCAAAGAGCTCTGGAGATTTAGAAGCTCCATTTTATCCAACTTTTGTGACCTGCGATTCCTCCAATTCTTATCGCTAATTGTAGAAACACTTCCAACGCCACCGACACCCCCAGAGTGTTTCAAGAATTCCAACTCTTCCGTCATTTTTGTAGCTAGAGCCTGAATTTAAGAATAAAATGATTAGCTTAGCATTCTTCTCTTTTAATTTTGAATTGTAAGTTTCAAACCGCAATATACATCTTTTTCTGGCATACCTGTAAGTATCCTCTCGCATCTTTTTCATCTGAAACCCACTGAATAATCTCGGTGATTTGAGCCTCCCACTGTGCAATAGCTTCCTTCTTATTCCTCAATTCCTCATATTCCTCTTCAATCTGTCTTCTCTCCGACTGTATTCTATTAACACTATCCGTAACAGAATTCAACTCAAGCAATAGCTTTTTATTTTCCTCAGCAAGCATCATTTTCTCCCTCTCATGTCGTCTCGTTAATTCATTAATAGTTTCCTCACTATCAGTAATATTTTCGAGTCTTGCAGCATCCAATTTTTCTTTTGTCAAGTGGACCTCTCTTTCTAAGAGTTCTCTCCTCGCCTCTCCTTCGTGTAGCTGCTCTTGGAGACTTCGCATCTCCAAATTATATCTACTTTGTTGCTGATTAAGATTTTCATTATACTGAACTTCAAGTTTTTCAACCTCGGCCTTAAGCCTATTAATCTCTTGAGTCGCGAGAGCATTATTAGTACTTGTATCGTTTCCAGCTGACCTCTGTCTGATTTTCTCGGTTTCTTCTTGCATCTGCTTACAATATTCTTCACTTCGCTCTCGTAATTTTCTTTCTTTGCTCGTTTCAGCCATTGCTTCTTCAACTCTATTTTCCAATTCTCGGCGAAGCTTCTCCGCTTTTCGAATATCATGTCGCAAGCTGTCGACTTTTTGCATAACAACTTCGAGTTCTTCCTCCTTGTCTCTAACTTGCCTCGATAATTTTTGCTTCTGTTGCCGAAGTTCGGATAATTTATCAGTCACTTCTGTATATTCTGCCATGGCTAATTTTCTTTGAGTCAAAGCGTCTTTGAGCTCTTTATCTTGAAGTTTCAATTTTTCCTGAGCATCCTGCTTATCTTTCACAGCTTCGTCCTTTTCCATTCGAAGAGTTCGTACCAGTTTCTCCAACTCGCGAAGCTTCGTTAATTCTCCATTGTCTATATTTCGTAGTTCACGAGGAACTTCGAGAGATTTTAATTGAGATTCTAATTCTGTTGAAGGATAGTAGATAATTAGATTTACTATTAGATTAATTTTTTATTTAAATCGCAGCATAACTTTGTAATTGAAATTCCGAATTTGAAATTTAAAATAGTACTTACCACAATTTCGTTTCGTCAAAGTGTTTATTTCATCTTGAAGTTTTCTTGTTGCGTTATTGGAATCAGGCGATATCGTAGGCGACGCGTGAGTAACTTGATTTTTTAGATCCGCAACTGTTTGAGAGAGTTGGGCGTTTTCCTCTTCAAGCATTTTTAGATTCTTGTCCTTCTGCGAAAAGACAGGTAGAGATCCTAGATCCGATATGCAACTGCAAAAATAATATTTCAATTAAGAATTTTAAAGCAGATTATTTTTAAATTAGCTTTGGTTCATACACACTGCTGGGGGTTTAAATTACTTTCTTGGTATCAATTGTTCTTACCTTCCTTGAGTGAAACTAAATCCGACAAATGGGAGATGCAAAGCTGAAAAGGCAGAATTTGCAGCTGGGGGAACGGCATCGGAACTACGAACGTCAGTATCGTCAACATCGAAGTTAGATGTGTCTGTTGGCGAAGAAACTTCAGGAATGTAGGGCGCCGTACTATCTCGAATAATGTCCCAATTTACCCCTTCAAACCATGGATGTTTCTAAAACATAGGCAAAAAGTTAATGTTAATTTCATTAAAATAATTAAAATAATTTAAATTAAAAAATCAGAAATATATTCCAGATGTTAACAAAATTCCACAAACCTTAAAATCCTCAATTCCATTTTGTCCTAGTCTAAATTCCGAACTGCAAATCAACTTTCGCATGAGGTCCTTTGCTTCCTCGGAAACATCAAAAATATCCTCGGTCGGGAAATCAAAACAATTCTGAAATATCAATGAAAATTAGCACCTCAATAAAATCAGTTTCTTTTCTTAGATAAATTAAAACTTTTCTTACCTTATGATTCATAATTTTTCCATAAGTTTCGACTAGAGATTCAGCGTAAAAAGGTGTTTCACCGTAAAGCATTTCATACATACAAACACCCAACGACCACCAATCACATTCGGGTCCATATCTACCCTGTCCGTCTTCCATTGCCTGAAAATCAAAATTATAACCACAATCAACATCTATTGATAATTTAAAAATTAATCAAAGCATTCAATTAAATTTACCCTCAAAATTTCTGGAGATATATAATCCGGCGTGCCAACCGCGACGTTACTTTGAACAGTTCCGTCTTCAAATAACCGAAGGCAGGAACCAAAATCAGCCAATCGAATGTGTCCATTAGCGTCTAGCAAAACGTTATCAGGTTTGATGTCTCGGTGAACGTATTTTAAATCATGAATGGAACCAATGGCTAGCACCATTTCGGCTATATAAAAACGAGCCATATCTTCTGGAAGTCGGTCTTCGAATTTACTGAGTAAAGTTAATAAATCTCCCCCACAGTAATAATCCATTACCAGGTACTAAAAAGAAAACATGAGATGATTGCAAATTATCCTTAAAATATATTCTTATTTGATTTGAGTATTTTTGTTACTTTTACCATAATTTCATATAATTAGTCTTTGAACTATGGATAAAAAAATTACCAGGTTATTGTCATCCTGAAAGGCATAATGGAGGTTCGTGATCCATCTTCGATCCCCGTAAACTAGAACGTCTCGCTCTTCCCTGAAGCACGCAGTTTCCGCTCGCTTGAGCATTTCCCATTTGTTTAAGATTTTCATGGCGAAGACCTTGTCCGAACCTCGCATTCGTACAACACATACTTCCCCAAATGCACCTCTCCCGATTACTTTTATTATCTCAAAATCCTCGCGCGCTAACTGCAAGCTCTTTATACAAGTGGCTACCGGTTTCACTATAAATAAAAATTAAATTAGTAAGAAAAATCCGAAATGAATCAAAATTAGGATCTGTAATAAAAACTACATTTTTACGTACCAAACTCTATGAAATCCGAAACAGTCTTTTCTCGACGTAAAGAGGAGTTACAACACTCGTCGTATAAAACTAATAAGATGTCGATCAGAGTTTCAATAGAAAATGTGTGACCCGATTTTCCACCCAGTACTGGACCACCACTAAAGAGGGCTTCCAATTGACGTAATCTTCCCCCCACACCTGAATTAAAACAATTATTTTTAATTAAAATTACAGATTTTATTAAAAATTAATGAATTAAGGATTTTAATGATTAAATTTGTCGTTTTCTAGCAGACTCCTATTGAAAAAAAATGTACTTCTAGTTTTTTTTAAAGGTACAGTGAGGCCTGACTTTTTAAATGTTCTTTTCCACTATTTATATAGTAATTTGTACCGTTTATAGCAAGCCCTTTAGGCATTATGTCTGGTGATGGATGACTGTAGTTTTGCGGTGGGTCCGACATGATTTCTTGTTGGTGAACTGATTCCTCACCACGATCTTTTAAAGATGCTTCTGTCATCGTTGAAGACAGTTTCGATCTCTTTATCCCACCACATCATTACGGGACAATGAGTGCGCTGGAATTTAATTACAAGTTTTTAAAATCTGCAAATACTTCATAATATTATATTATATTCTTAGAAAAACTAAATCTAACTATTTAAAAAAAAATTAAATGTTAAAAATAGTATATATTTAAAGATTAACTGCTTCTGAAGGTTTAAAGTACCAACCTAATATTTAATTTAAATTTACTTAATATTCATTATTGTATTACTTCATATGTAAATAAACTAGTAATTAGATGCAAGTAAGTAGTAATAAATAAAAATACAGGTTTACAAAACAGTATTTTTTAAATACCTAAGCAATTATTTATGCCATCAGTATGTTAATAGTGCAATTTCATGAATCATATCTGCTGCAATACAATTGATGTAAAAATCTTTTACATAGTACGAATTTATGACATACCTAGATTACTAATCATTTTTCTTGATTCTTCCGAAGAAAGAATCTACTCTTCCAAAAGAACAATTTAAATCTCATAACAATAATGCTCAAATTACAATTAATTGAATAAATACTAATTATTTAATTTTTAATAAATTACGTTAAGTTTAATTAATTACATTTCCTATCATTTTTAAGCATAAACTATTAAGAGGCCAAATTATTTCTTCAGATTTCCCTTAATTTTAAATTCACAAATCTTTAACATACTCTTTCATTTAATTCCAAACAAACCAATCATTTTTTATCTAAATCCACAAATTGTTTTGGTAATTCAAGAAAATATTCTTTACATCCACAGGTATAAGTTTACAAATAAACTATCCTAAATTAATAACATTAACGAGTCCCTCGGTTTAATCGACACCTCAGAAGATTGAAAACTCTACCGAACATTGATTAACATAAAACATTGAAAAACGTTTTCCCGGTATTGATATTTTTATACCGGAATGTCATATTTTGTCATTCCATGTTTAATATACAAATAGAAACTCAGGAAGCGTGCGAGTGCCAGAGACAAGGTTCTTCTTCATGAAGCGAATTATTTTAAGACAAAGAAACCAGCTATAATCACGATATTAAAACCGGAGTTAAAATTGCAAATTTTGGTAAGAAAAACATTCAGGATCGATCACAATTTCCGTTCCAAATTACACAAGCAATTCTGATTTCACAATTTGAGATTGTTACATTCTGAAGATTTCAACTTTTCAAGTTTGATCAATTTTACATGCTTTCCACTTGTTAGTACTCAATTTTAATTTCTTATTTGTAAATTCTAAGTCTTAAGTTTGAAATTTTGAATTCTACATAAATCTCAAATTAAAATAAAAAATAAACAGCAGCTCCAGAATGAAATGTGCATTTGCTTCAAAAACTCTAAATTGCTAATAGTTTCAGCGAGGATTTCGGTGATATATCTACAGTCCTACATTTTAGTTTATATAAATTTATATTTTATATCTCCGGTAATTTTGTGACAAGTAATATATATGTATACAATTATACAAAAATATATAGATCGTTATATTTTACAAAAAAGCAGTTAAACCAAAATATTTCTATTTTGTAAATTTGCAGCTTATTTCATAATTTTTATATTTTCACCTTATTTTTAATGTTGACTTAGCATGAAGCTAAACATAGAAAATTAAATGCGTACCTAATTTTATGCTAGAAAAAAAATGTACAATCCTTTGGTGTCGAATTTTCATTGGATTAAAATTACACTAATTTTTTCTTAAAACTGAAGTAGGAAGAGGAAGTAAGCTAACAAGGTTCGATTCGGCTCTTGTCAAAAATCAATTTCTCAAGCGATGCACGACGAGCACACCTACTGGGAAAAATTAGCTTTTATTTCACGACATCCACCTTTGATAATTAAAGATTCGTCACGTTGAAATTACGTAACCTACCGCCAAGGTAGCTAAAATATTTAGCGAAAATACGCAATAAGACAAACGCGCGCTCTCAGAACGTGTAAATAAAAAGTCCATATAAAAATAGTACACTAGGGTAGGGCAACAGTATTCGGTACGTAATCAGGCACGTCCCGAACGAGCCATACGAACAATTACGAATAGCAACTTGAAATATTTCTTCCGTCCACGAAATTACACGAAATTTCAAGATTCACGATGTGCACAAATCGCATTTTTCGAAGTAAAGGCAAATGCCTTATCCACTGTCCTAATTTCTCTTATAACCTTATCACAGCACCGCATTTTGCTTCTATTTATCATTATGACGTAAAATCCACAGCATTTCGATTTATTTCCAGAAAAATTCCGAGTTTGATACCGAAAGGATATCAGGAAAAAGAATCAGCGTACCTGCACAGGGCAGCTCCAACCAATTTGTTTAATTGTTTGTTACGGGCACCATTTAATTATCACTAAACATCTTGTATCACCACCTCCAAACTGCTCCATCCAAATTCCAAACTAAAGAACCTCCGTCCCCTACTAGTTGACCCCCCTGGCTGCTGGCAGGCTCCTGCCTCCTACCAGACTCCTACCGCTACGGCGCTACCATCCTACTACGTCACTAACAACCATTGACTACGAAACATAGATTGTCAAAGAGACGTCTAGATTTCCTGATTTCCAAAATACAGACTTTATAATTGAAGAATATTCTCCGGGTATAATTTTATAAGAATAGAATAGTATAAGTATAAGTAGAATAAATCTGAAAATTTTAATCATTGATAATAAGAATAAAAATACTAGATTTTGAGATTAGAAGCGTTTATCCACAATCTATAATAGAATAGAAGCCTGGAGGTTTTTGAAAATATCGCACTTTAAAAATTACCTTTAATATGTAATTATATCCTTTACATAAATATTTGGTTGGAGAGATTGTGGTGATATTTGAATTTCCCGGATTTTATTTTAAAATTATACATTTTGTTGGTGTGAATTGGACTTTAAGAATTACTAAATTGGCTTGTGTCCTACTTCACTTCGCACAATGTAATTAAGTTGTAAATCTTGTAAATGTTGATGGTTGAATGTTGCGAATGTTGATCGTTCAAAAAAGAGTGAAATTTTTCTTTGCGAAAGTTTAAACCTTGTGATTTAAAACGCAATAATAACAAATGCTTCAACAGGAGAAACCTGCAAAAGAGGTTAGAGAAATATTTCTCTTAAAAGTAAAAACACAAATGATATCTGTTGTTTTATAACCAAGTTTTAGGTTCGGTTTGACAAGAGTTGCTTGTTTCGTACTTTTACCATTCCTTTTTCTTCGAGGTTTTTTTTTGCTAAGATGAAGTGATTCGTAATTATTTGTAAAATTTATTCTATTTTCAGCAGTATGTCGAACCAATGCAGGTTGATGCTCCTGCGGAGGATAATGACAACACGGAAGAAGAAACATACGTTGTCGAAAATCCAACCCTGGTAAGCTTTTGTTCTGTATATTGTTGTGTATTTCGATTTTTAATGCATTAATCACACACACACACATTTATATTTAAGACGTTCAAAATATGCGATTTATATTGTAATTTTTAGCATGTTTAGGAACATTTGATTAGTTTTATTCTAGAGACTTATTAACTATAGTACTGCAGGGTCTGAGATCTTTTGATTTTTATCATTTTTAATATTCAGAGTATCCAAATGGAAATGTTTATATCTTTTATCAATTAGAGATCTATTTTTTACACCTTTTAGACTTAGAATATCTCTAGGTGTCGGGTATATTAATTTAATAAATTTTGTTTACTTTATGAACTTAAATCTAAACTACAAATCTCCTTTTTTCAGGATTTGGAGGTCTACGCCAACAGCTACACCGGGCTAGCAAAGCTCTACAGGTTGATGTACATCGCAGATCACTGTCCAACCTTGCGAATAGAAGCTTTGAAAATGGCAATAACCTACGTTATGACCACCTACAATGTCTCTCTCTACTTGTCACTTCATAGAAGACTCTCACAGGCCTTAAACACTCCAGGGTTACCAGATGTTGCAGCTCAATCGACATCACAGGATCTGCCAGTAATTGATCAGGCTTGGATGGAATCTCGATCCAAAAAAGCAGCTTTGAAACTCGAGAAGTTTGACACAGACTTGAAAAATTACAAGAGCAATTCCATCAAGGAAAGCATAAGAAGAGGCCATGACGACCTTGGAGACCACTACCTAGACTGCGGAGATCTTGCCAATGCTCTCAAATGTTACTCCAGAGCTAGGAATTATTGTACTAGTGGTAAACATGTCGTCAATATGTGTTGGAACGTTTTAAAAGTTTCCGTTTACCTTCAGAACTGGACTCACGTATTTAGTTATGTCACGAAAGCTGAAGACACTCCAGACTTTCCTGATGTCCACGGCAAAGACAACAACCAAGCACTAATTACGAAATTGAAAGTAGCTACTGGATTGGCAGAGTTAGCCACTAAAAAATATAAATCCGCAGCAAAATATTTCCTCCAAGCTTCCCTCGATCATTGTGATTTTCCCGAACTTCTCTCACCAGGAAACGTAGCTCTTTATGGAGGATTATGCGCTCTGGCGACTTTCGACAGGCTCGAGTTACAGAAACAAGTCATCTTCAGTAGCTCCTTCAAACTCTTCCTCGAATTGGAACCACAACTGAGGGACATTATTTTCAAATTTTATGAGTCCAAGTATGCCTCCTGCTTGAAACTCCTGGATGAGATCAAGGACAATATCCTGCTTGATATGTATATAGCACCACATGTGAACAACCTCTACACTCAAATTCGCAATAGAGCTTTAATTCAGTACTTTAGTCCTTATTTGAGTGCAGATATGAGACGAATGGCAACTGCTTTTAACAGAACGGTTCCTGCTTTGGAGGATGAACTTATGCAGCTGATTCTTGATGGACAGATTCAAGCTCGTATTGATTCACATAATAAGGTATATAATAATGCGATTTAGTATTATTAGTTGTTTAGCAGGAAAATGTATTGTTTATTAGCTATTACAATATTTTACTTAATATGTTAAAATATATTTTGATTACAGATTTTATATGCCAAAGACGTGGACCAGCGTAGTACAACATTCGAGAAGTCTATAAGTCTAGGAAAAGAATATCGAAGACGTACACGAATGCTGATTCTAAGAGCTGCCATGTTGAAAAATCAGATTCATGTAAAGGTAGATATCGTTCCACAGAAATCTAATAGGGAACAACTAGAATAAATTAATATTATCTGAATTCTGTCTCAAACTAACTTAGTTTTATTAGGATATTCTGCATGATTCAGAATAAACAAAAAGAACATACACAGGGCGGCGAGATGTCCGTGGCTCCAGGGAACAGCAGTCAAACTCCAAGGAATTGATGCTGAACTCTACTTTGTGATTACATACATTGTACAATTTCAAGTTACACCCCGATTAAAGTATTCATTACTGAATGTTCTACAGTGAGTAATTTTCTCAAAACAAAATACAAATTTCATTTGTAATTTTCGCATTATTAATAAAGTTTATCATATTTAAATCAAGTAATCTCGTCTTTTAAGTTCCGAATAATAAAAGGTTTTCGAATTAAATAATTTGAAACGTGCATATCGAACAAATAAAAATTTTATAGGCACTTTAACTTACCCAAGGCATAAAAGAATTGATTTTGCATCGTCGGTAGAAATTCTCTTATAAATATTTTTTGTCTATAGATGTCGCCGAAACCGGCAAAATTGTTAAATTAAATCCCCCACATTACACATACATATGTGAAACTAGATCGATCTACAGGGCGTTTAAAAATACACTTGTTAATCATTGTTACTTTAATCATTTTTTTAAAGGTTTTAAAGTAGCTAAATAATCTAATTTCAAAAGTTTAATTTCAAAAGCACCTAGATTATTATTTTTTTAAAACATCCTTTATAAAATGATTGATATTTTAATTAAGTATTTCTTGTCTTCACTTTAGATTTAGAATCACCCTCTATTTTTTCATTACATACACATGCGCAGAAATTGCAGTCTGCGCCTTGCATGATGCGCACCCACTGATATATATTGCGCACCTCTCACCTCTCACCCAGTGCACAATTGGAAATCACAATATACGCAGTCCACTGTCCTGAGGTTGCGAGGACAGGTTGTATATTCTATCAGTTTGATTGACTTCGATTTTTCTTGTGCCCGTGAAGGTTTTAAACAAAAATAAGAGAAAATATTAATTCGGTGACAGTAGGCGGTCGACCTCGTGTTTGCGAATTTTCAGTGTCGAACCCGCGTCGTGTCAAAAATGTTTTCCGGTCTCACGAATCAAGTTTCCAACTGGATGGGCAAAAAAGGCGAGGATGGCTCCGTGTTACCCGAAGAAAAAGTTGGCTCCCCAGGTGCCGGTGGTGAAATCGATAAAGATAACAGGTATCGGCTTCTTTAGGTTTGGAATCTACAAAATCCAACATTGTTTTCCTACTTTCTACGACTCAAATCTATTCCACAATTCTACAACTTCGTTGACAACTCTCAACAATTTGTTATTGTCAACCCTTCCAGAGCTATTCGAAATATTGCAATAAGTTCTGTAGATTTTAAAAAAAACTTCCTCTGAAATAGGAAATCTTTTAAGGTTAGAAATTGGGAAGTTATTTTTCTTGAGGGTTAACATTAATTAATCGTCTTTTTTGAAAGAGTGGTTTTTATCTTGACGTTTTTCTGTGTAGGTGGAAAAATTGTGTTTTTTTAGTCGTTTGGATGATCGAAGTTCAGTGGGGGTGGAAAGATATCTACCCTAAAGTGTCGTCAGTGCTTTTCTTCACGATCGTATCGATCGAAGACTCTGTTTCAAGGCGCAAGTTTATATGAGGAATTTGAAAAATGTCGTGGATTTTATGTTTGATTGCGTTGGTGCTTACTTCAATTAATATAAAACACGAGGATTCTTAAATCGAATATTTTTATATTTTGAGACACTTAATAGGATATACACCCTTTAAGTTGTAAGAACTTTAATTTAAATTGGAAGCCTTGCACATAATTGAATAGTTTCAAATTTAAATCACTCAAAATTGTTGAATTTCAAGCTTAATAAGTTGTCCAATTTATATTGTTCTAAATTCAAATTAATAACATTTCATATTCAACAACTTTAAAGTTGAAGCGTCAAAAATTAATTTGAAGCTTTAACACTTGAAAAATTTTTGTTGAATTTGAAATTTATAACTTCTTGATTCGATTTTTAACTTGATGGTCCGTAAGAAACATTTTATCGGATTTAAAAGACATTTGAGAAATCTATAAAAATACCTGTAAATTTTTTATTGTGATGATTGATTTTTCCATCGCTTTGGAGTTCAAGCAAATTCAAATTTATTTATCGATAAATTTTCAATTTTGAAGATAGCAATATCTGATTAATAGATGTTTAAATTAATCTCCGATGAAAATAAAATACTATTTATACTTTATTTAATCTTTTCTATACATTCAAAAGATTTTTAATAACTATTTCTTCTTATATTCTTCTTATATTTTGGATTACTTTGTTCTTCCTGAAAGTAGTTTAATCTTTTCTTCGAAAAAGAAAATAAGAAAAATGAATGAGTTGATTGGCTTGGAGCAGCTTGGTAGGAATAAGAGAAAATCAATTGATAGGTCAAGGAAAGATACTTTTCCGGAAAGATTTTACAAGCTATTCCGGCTTTAAATTTCAACTTAAAAACTCAAGTTTGAATTCTGAGCACGAATCAGCGCATTTTGTCCCAATTGACTGGCAATTTTTACGTGCATCATAAATCTTTATAAAAAGCAATTCCTATAGGAATTCAAATTTCTCATATCTATCGAATGTTTACATTTCTGGACACCAAATTATAAAATCTGCTTTTGACCAGTAGGATTAATTAAGGCAAGGGTTATTTAAATTAAATTATACTCCGGATTGTAATTTTCCTAGACTCTTCCTTGCCTGAGTGACAATAACCCTGCCAGTTAAATGTAATTAGGTAAAGGCTTGCAGCTCGAAGTAAATGTCGCCTTGTCCTTGCATGTGCTGGGTTTCACGAGGATTTGCAGTTAATCTTAGAGAATCATAATTGATTATGAACATCAGAGAAAAACAGGAAAGATAGGCTCATTTAATTTGCTTAGAGGAGAGACTTTTCTCAATCTACAAACCAAAATAATGATAACAGAACTTTCAACAATCTTAAATGCTTTTTTTATAAAACGGCACAGATGTGAGATGATTTATTTGACCAAAAAAGCAACTTGACACTGGTATTGATATCCTTTTCAAAAAATTTTCTTTTTTATTTCTAAAGAGCTTTCAAACCAGATTTTCTTTAATATAACAGATTTATCATTTGTATTCAAAAACTAAAATATTATGGTGACTAATATTAAAATGGAATTTTAAAAATCTTTACAGATCTTACGTTTCCAACTCCTGGGCTCCTTTACAATTGGCTTTCCTTCGAGAAAATAAAAGATATTGAAGGAGAATTGGAAAATCCTAAAATTCTATTTGCCTTTGGCAATGTTGTAGTTTCGTCCAATTGAGCTTGCAGTATCTAGTTTATGATCATTCAAAGAACGAGAGAATTCTTTCCCTAGGGCAATGAAATGTTGAAGGTGGCTTTGACGATATGACAAAGACTACTACTTCTTTTTATCTCAGAATGAAAGACACGAGTGATGTGTTGTTTGCGCCACTATAATTTCTCCTCTATCATCAAAATTTGCACTTTGTTTCACGGTAGAGTGACTTTAAGGCTAATTAAAAATAATCCCTTGGATAAATAGTTTTGTCTTTTAAAAAAAAAATCATTTGATTAAAAAATATTGAAAGTATTTTATTCCTGAAGGTTTATCTTCTCACCTTACGAGTTTGGATCTTTAACTAATGTCTTCCAATTAATATTCATCTACAAAACTAGCAATAAAACTAGAAACGAGCACTATACTAGTAAAGTCAGCATTTAAGTAATGAAAGAGGTAATGAAATTTAATATCTCATTAAAACCTGACGTTTCAGAAAATAAAAGACCTCTCGTGTCTGTATACAGATTTAAATTTAAGAAGCAGTCCATGCTTCAAATATATTGCTTCTTGATTCCTAAACTCTGAGAGACGTTTTGATAGGAGGAAGAGGTAGAATAATATTCTGGCGGAATATAAAAGCAATCTAGGCAAGTTCTGTTCAAGAGATCTAAGGTGTCCCAACTGAAAGTAAAAATTGAGTGTTGCGGATGTTGAAGGTGATTTTAAATGCTTAGAATTTTTTTTTTTGATAGCCAACAGGGTGGTCAGGGTGGTTCTAAACTGGAAATGCTGGCAGGGGTAAAATCCCAAATGACAGGATGGTTAAGTGGAGGAATTCCTGGATTGGGACGTGGAGCAGCAGGACCTGGAGAAGGTAATGCTACATTACCGGGAGAAATAAACGACAACGAAGTAGCAAGGGATCTTGCTCAGGGTGCCACAACACAAAACGTAAAAGACGATGATGCAAGCAGGTGGGTTGCTGGGTACGTGCGTTCGATATTACACGCTACGATACATAGTTCTATAGTTTTGCGCTAATGAACCTTTACACGTGCCACTATGATACTATGAACCATTTTAGTGCCACCGGGGGTGCGGACAGCGGCCCTGCTAGCCTCGAGGGCACGCCGACTGAAGACAAAGATGGACAACAGGCGTTTGGAGCCGGTGAGTTTCCACGTGTTCATTATATATTCAAATTCGAAGGAGTTTCCTTCTAATGCTCATTAGCAGCATTTCATTTATTCTCTCGTGAGTTTCAGTTAATTATTTCACTTGTAGTTTAATTCAGCTTGTTCAGAAGTATTCTGCTGAATGATTGTTTCAGATGTTAAAAAATGAGTTTAGGAAATTAGAAGTTGTTGCACAAAATATTCGTCCATGAGCTGTTTCATGTTCACCCTGCGTAAATTTTCTATCTTAACTCTTTAACCTTTTACTTGTTTGTAGATATAAATTTTAACCACCCACTCTGTGAAATTAAACTTAGCACAGGAAGGATTTTAATCATGCACCAACCTACGTAAGAAATATCCCTTTGTATTAAGTAAATTCTTCGTACTAAGTTGTCAGGCCTTGATGAAACATCTTCCACTTCTTTCTTTTTTAATACGACAATGTGAGCTACAAGATTGTATCCTCAGTCAGAAATTAGATTATAAATCTTGAATGAGCATTGAGCAATTTATAATTTCAAAACATTTTCTGAATTTTTACGGTTACGATCTCATATGTGTTGGTATTGCAAGGGATCTTTTTTAATGTATACGGAAAAGGTATCTTTTAAGAAAGAATCACGGGGGAATGTAGCAGGTCTTAAAAATTTATGAGGAAATATCTTCCATAACATTGTTTGCGAAATAAATGTTTAAAGGATCAAGTAGCTATAAATTATCGTTTCATATCAACTTTGTAGTTTTCTTTTATTATAGGTCTTTATGTTTGGATTTATTATAAAATATAAATACGAATCTACATATAAATAGAAAGGGAAGAAGACATAATTCTTGAAATATTTCTTCTTCCCTTTCTTACTTATTTGAAAAACGTTATGAAATTCTCCGTGGACTCAGAAAAGGTCAAAGACATTTTGAACTATGATTTCCTTTGGGTGTGTTATTATTGTGTTGAAATAAAATAGGTAGAAGGATAGAAAGATAAAAAAGGAAAAGTAAAACGTATTCGACGATCCTATTACATACTTGAAATGTTCTCATAAATAAGATTTAAAATGAGAGCGTTGCCCGTCCGAAACACATATGTTTCAAAAAGAAACAGCTCGCGTAATTACTTCTTACAAACACACTTTGTTCATATCGATCGTCCTAAAAGAGTTGTAAAAAAAGAATACTTTGTTTACTTTTATCTACTACCCTTACTCAGTCTTAGAAAGTTATTCTGCTTTCTTCCATTCTTTTTCAATTTAATATTTTTCTTTTTCTACAAAAATAAAAAAATATAATACCAAGGGATTTTCAAAAGTAAATTAATTACAAGAGGCTCAAACAAGAAAAATAAATTGTTAAAATAAATACCCGCTCGAGAAACAAAGGCCAAAAAGTTTTGCATCTTTTATAAAAGCTTGAAGTGATTTCCTAGGGGCGAGGTTTGTAATTAAGTTGATCAAGATAAAAGATAAAAGCTATAGCTTTTGAGCCAAGGTTTTTATGTTGCATGACCATAGGATGCAATTCTTGCATCTTTATTCGAGACTGAGATTGCACCTGTTAAATGGATTTTATAACTTTTGAAACTGGGACAGAGAAAATCATAAATTCTTATACATACTTACAACAATTAGGGCAACTTTCTTCTCGAAATGCAGGACTAGCTTCTAGTTTTCTTAAAAAAATGAAAACACTTTATCAGTTTCGTCGAGTTAGAAGTTTCGACAGATTTATATCTCTCGTTTGATTTAAACCTTTTGAGAATCAGAGGATCGTGTATTTATTTTGTAATTTAAAAATATTAGATGGCAGTATAATTTGATTGTAGGATGAGAACCTCACTTTTTATTCACCATCAGAAGCTTTAGCCATTTAAACGCAAACAGGATGGTTTTAAAATTGCTTTCGCAATTTAAAGATTAAATTTCGACTCTTTAGTTGACTGTGGGATTAAATTGGAATCGATTGGTTGGATCTTTTCTTTCTTTTTCTTCTTCCAGAAGCAAAACTATTGATAAAACTCGATAAAAGAGGTCTTTATTTTTTTTCAGGGTAGCTTAACTTAATGTGAAAACAAAAGTGCGTGAGGTGACTTTTAGAACGTCAATACCTATTTGGAATCTCCAGCGTCTAGCTAACTAGATTCAGAGTCAGCAGGCAGCCGTCCTTCGCTTCGTGTAGGGGTTTGGTATATCTTTCCACGATCAATACTAGCACCCCTCCGACTCCTCACTCTGATATCAACGACTATGTTGTACACACGTTGGCCTGTTGGCCCTCCTGACTTTTTCGATCCAAAGCTCACTTCTCGCTCATAAAAGAAGGGTCTAGTACCCTTACAACTTCCAAGATCGAAGGTGGCTGTACAGGAAGGTGTAAGTTGTAACTAGCTTATGCTTATCCTCCGTGTAGGCCCTTCCAGCTGCTGAACTTTTCTCCAGGGACCAGGAGATGAGAATTTGTTGCCTGGTTTCTTCCTTTCTCCAAATTTAGCTAGAAATATGCTTTCATTGAAACTGGGTTACATTTCACATTTATTTGTAGCGCCGTAAACGCTCGTTCCATTTTTAAGAAGTTTGCTTTCACATTTAGGGGGTATTATAAAAGTTTGCATTTTGAAATTCCAATTTTCAAATTGGAAGTCTAGTCTTTGGACTGGAAAACTAAAAGATCTCAGAGTTTCGAAGGAATTTAACTTGATCTTCTTCCATACAATAATAGATTTTGATTGCAAAGCTAGAATCCAGGTCCATAACAATTTTGGAGAAAAATCGAAACTAGATTTGAGTCTGTCGTTTTTAAGTTTCTCATATAGAGATTTAGAAACTTTGAAGCTTTTATATAGAGATCACATTGACTTTCCACCCGCGAAAGTGAGATATGAGTATATGTATGTCACTCGCGTAGACAAAGTGCTTTCAATCGCGCGATAAAGGCAGTAACATAACTGCGGATTTCAGAAATGACTGAAAGAATTTAATGCGCTTTTTCACGGCAAGAAAGTAGAATTCGTTTTACATTAAATTGATTGAACTGTATTATAAATTAATTATTAATAATTTCAATATCAAAATTTTTATTATTAACATTCTACTCTTATAAAACGAAAAGTTCTAAGATTAATATCAGTATTTTAATTTCAGTACGTTACAGTTAGTTGGATTCAAAATTTTAATATCACTTTTTAATTCAAAGAATGTTGAATGTAAAACTTTCAGAATTTGTCAGCTGTATAAAGATAAAAGTACAATCCCTTTAAATTCGATAGCTTTGAACGTAAAGTACGAGCAAGATATTAAAAAAATGTAATAAAGAGCAAGATAAACATGACAAAAAAATACGCCTCAAAAAATCCAAAATTTTAATTTAGTATTCTCGAATTCCGAGCAGGATATTTAAATAAACTTTCATATAATTTTTTTTATATCACCAAAATTCTAGAAATATTCACTTTTAAAATAGAAACAGTTTTAATATTCGATGGGAAAATAGAATAACGGCTACACAATTCTGTTAAGCGATACAATATTGCCACGAAGTAGCAATGAATTTCACGTTTATGGTTCGTTCATGGCTTCAGGGATGATTTTATTCTCAGATGGAAATTCAAAGTACCCATAAATCCTTCATAGCAATTCATTAATTATTATTAATACTTCAGTTCTTCTAAAATATTTAGTAAAATTATTTATACAAAGTATTGATATTAAAAATTTTGAACCATAATATTATTGTATTTTTCCTTTTTTTGGAATTGAATCTGGAGTAATACCTGGAGAATTTTTCTTTTGTCCTCTCGTCGATGCCAGACTGCAATTTTTCTACTACTGAATACCAGTTTTCGAAGCTGAATGTGTTCTCGATTATAGTTAAGATAAAACTCCTTTCCAACGGGAAATATATTGTCAAAATGGGGAATGATACCGAAACAACTCAACCGGTGCGACTTTTCGACGAGAATTTTATTCCGGTCACACTCACATGAACACCAACTATTCACGTCCCTCTGTGTTGAATCTTCCCTTTTCGAGAATCTGAAATGCATGTCATGCATCAAATTAAAACTTGTTATATTACTCACGAAAAAGTAGGACCGAAGGCGAGGGCTTTCTGCTTTAGGGACGTTCTGAATTAATTACAAGTTTTTATAATATTGAATTTTGGATTCAAGTGCTGAACAAAAATTGAAAC
>JAUESI010000010.1:8050816-8065876 GCA_032275145.1 Synergus laeviventris
CATATAAACTAATCCTGATGATTATAATTTGTTACGTCTTCCTTTTTGAAAAGAACCTGCAAAAATCCTTGAGATTTCTAAAGAAATCTCAAGAAAGCTTAGTGAACTCGAGGAATAAGAAAGGAAAGCTCAAAGCATTCTGCGTAAGAAGGAACATGAAAATTCACTTCAAAGCAAAGAAGCTTTTCATATTCAAAATGCATCACAGTATTATTTATTTATTATTCATTGTATGGAATTATTTAAACACTTTCATCCTGAAAAATCTAAAATCTTTAAAATTATAATAATTGTATGGAAAACAAATTAGTTCAAGTTTCAGTTGTTCGACTTTATATATTTTTTAATTTAAAAATTTTGGTTCTCTAATATTTTTAAATAAAATAATTTAAAGAGTCTCATTAATTACAGCCTTGTAACTTCTCAGTTGTAATGTAAGTTTCCGATTGATTTCCTATAAGAATCACTGAACTCCACATCCGCAGTATGTTTCCCGCGATATTTCCTCTCGACTTGTACTTTTGAATGCAGATTGTATTCTCTTTTTTGGATTATCTCAGGACGTCTAGTTTAAAATTGCAAGTTCTTAACGTATGCATAGAGGAATAGTGGATAGTGCTTAATAGAATAATGTATAATAGTAAAAATAATCAATTAACAGTATAAATGAGAAAATATTTGAAAATTTCCATCCGGTTAATGTAAATTTGGACGTTTGGAAATGTTAGGTATTTGGAATTCACTCACTTTTAAATTCGAAATCTTTTAACTGATGTGGTTTTTTGTTGTGAATATAAAAGGAAATAGAGATGAAATTACATACCTTGCAAAATCTCGTTTCGCAGAGAAATAACGTTTTTCTCTACCTCTAAATTATTCTAAAGTAATTTTTTGCCATTCTACAAGTCTAGAAAATGAAATACGAGTGTTTGCTGATGGAAATTTATTTCTTTTTTAGAGTAGCTCAGTCTCTGTTAACAAACCTTTTTCTAATCGATATTCCATTGAATTGAAAAAGTAGGTTCTTTTAAATTCAAACTGCAATTCATTAAATCAATTTTATTTATTATTAAATACGTGAACATAATTTGAATTATAAATATTTAAAATCTTTCACATCCAAAGTTATGGATAGTTAGCAAATAATTATAGTTAAACGCTATTAATAGAAATATATGAACTTTATAGATCAAATGGAATACATTTGTATGCACATAAATAATCTGATTTTTTTCCCCATTTCCTTTTCATGCACTACACAACACGTAGGTACACAATCAGGTAAAGATGACTTCACACTGCTATATTTTAAATATCGCGTCGATTGCTACTTCAGTGGTGTAATTTATAATATAAATATTTTCAAAATTAATAAGCTAATTTCTAGATAAATAGAAAACTCTTCAATACTATTGTGCGAGAATGTGATTTCAGCCTTGTGTGTGACATTATATTATATTATATTATTCATTATATTCATTCACACAAGACTAAAATTAGATTCTCACACTAGTATCGAAATGTACTATTTTACAATCGTTAATCCTACGCCATTGAAATGTTCACTTAAGAATATTTCTAGATAATAAAATTCGTATCTTGAAATATTTTATAAAATATTTTGATATACAAAATGCTTTTGAATATTTTTCTATGTATTATATGATACTTTTTCATTATGAATTCGCCTGTAGAAACTTGTGGCAGCACATATAAGCAGCTTATGCATTTAATTCTGGAGCTAAGTATAACCAGACGAAAATTATTATAGTCAGGAAGTTATTTACTCTTAAATCTAATAGCATGAACGGTAAAATGAAAACAGAATCTCATAAAAGCAGAGTAAATATTCTCGTTCGAATGACTCTAAAACTGTATTAATTTTCCCTGTCGCATTGCTTTTGAAAAAGGGAAAAGTAAAGTAAACAGTGGTTAGGTGCATGAAAATGGTGGAATTATTATAATAAATGTTTGTTCTTAATGAATAATTAATTCTATTCATATCGTACACCAACTACAGTTTGGACTCATAAACATAATTTTCCAGTTTCAACATATTTTTTTCCTTTTTTAAAATTTCAATTAGACTTTCATTTGACATTTTAAGGAATTGGAGAGCAATTTTCATCACTGAGAATTGAGATGTTGAAAAAATTACCTTACCATAATTCGAAGCTATATTAAAAATTCCACTTGTAAAAACTCTTTAATTTTCCATGTCAAGGTTCCAAAAAAAAATCACAGAGAGAATATTAAAACAAATTATTTGTCATGAAGAAGAAATATAAATAGAGCTACATATGTAAAATTTATGGATGAACAGAAGGCTTTTTAGTTTTGAACAGCGTCCTCGACAAACTTATGACATTTATAATTTACATTTTACTTGCAATATTCTTCTCTACTTTTCTCCTGTTTACTTTGTACATTTTCAAAACATAAATGATATATTCCTTCAAAGTAAACATAGATATTTTAATACCAGTTTCTATAGAATTTTAATATTGCAGGATTTAAAGATCGCATTTAAAAAATATTGTCTGGCCAATTTAAAATAGCAAGTAACTTTATCATTTTTAATTAGGGTGAGTTTTTTGATTTTTGCATTCTTGGGATATTCGAAAGAATGTTTCAGGAACTAATATTAGGATTTAATATGCTTGACAGGGGATAGCATTTTTTACGGTTATCATCAATTCTTTCTTATTATTGAATATTTAATTTTAATTTATCTATTTTTTTCAGAGTAGATACCCAAAAATCACAAAGGTCGTGACGTCGTGAGTTTCAAAATTAATCCTTTCACCTTATAACTTGCTGTGGAATGGTGTAGCTAAAGTTTACGTCGCACAGGGTAAATTAAAGATGTGGAATATTGCTCGAGGCGTTGCTCAACTTCCGAACAACTCAACACGTACCTCACGTGTACTCTCGATGGATAGTTTTATTGTGACTATCTCGGCGAAAGCATGTTCGGCAATCGAGATAACTCCCGGGAAAAGCATCTGGCGAATGAAGGGGTTAGCAAACCGAGCTTTTCATCTTCTTTCGCGAAGGTTACCTCAGAGGGAATGAAAACGGTACTCATGACGTCATGACCATCATCTAGGTCAGGATAGACTGTAACCTACATAGTTTTCTAGGTGCAAACATACGCAAGTTTTACTCTCAGCTTAGTACAAAAAAGGAGCAAATGTTCTTCATTCTCAAATTCATCATTTCCATCTCTTTAGAAACATCTGTTCCTTATAGAAATATCTCATTTTGATCAAAAGGTATCATCTTTTATTGCGGGATATAGGAAATTGCTTCCTAAAATTTAAAACATTTTTATATAAATCCAGTTTTCAATTTTTTTATTGCTCGCTTCTCGTTTTATTTTCTCTTTATGGATATGAATCCAAATCCTTTTTTCACAAAGCTTTCCCAATCTGTTAGGCTAACGAGATTTGATTCGATGCTTTTTATTTTCAATTAAATATCTTTTAATTTGTTTTTAGATGTTTGCTTTTATTTTGATGAGAATTCTCTACTACTATTTGTGCCTTAGGTACCAACGGTAAATTTTACTGCAGCAATAAATTTATCGCTGTCACAGCAAACTTTTTTCCTAGCATCGGGCACAAGTCCTTCGGGGTTTCCTAGACTAGTTTCGTGCCTGGAGGAAAAGGATCCCATCTACTTGTCACTAAATCCATACGAGATATCCCGATTTATGAAACCTGATCTAAGGCAATTGTTAAATGGAATGTTTTCTAATATAATATTTATGAGAATCCTTTCCTCGAATTTTTGCAAACAAAGATTTTTGTCTGTAATCATTGAAAACTAAAAGTTTTTGAATTATGAAGCGACGCTTTAGAAGCTATTACAAGATGTTTGAATTATTAAACGGCTTTCATGTGAAAAGAACTCAGCTTCATAAACTTCATGATTAAAATTGCAAGCGAACTTTATCTGTTTCCGTTCTAAGTTTCGTCGAGTAGATTACGATTAAATGCTTCTTCGCTTATTTTTCTTGGCGTGGCAAAAAAATTTAAATCAAGTGATATTGATTTCATGCTAATGCAAGTGGTTTAATCATATTAGGCGAGGAGCATGTGGTTCAATAGCTATTTTTCCATACCTGTCAAAATAGAGCCGACGCTTTTCATCTTTTTCATCAACGTTAAAACCATCAGCAAAATGCAAATGGTTTTCGTTTAATTTTAATAAAGGGTCACGGAATCGAGTTCTGTTTTAAAAGGCTTATTAGTGGTGCTTATTCGATATCTTTTTTTATAAATCTCTCTTTACAGACACTTGAATCGCTCCTTATATTATGCATTGATGTGTGTGCATTCTTATAACGATCCTTTTGACCGACTTTTTTTTCTTTGAGAAGTCAATGTCACCCTTTGCTGGCTACTAAAGCTTTATTACTTCTCTATAAATTGACGCACTTGAGACTCAAAATTAAGTACTGCTTTTGAAGAGGCGAAATTTTAATTTCTTTACGTGAAATTAAATAAGTAAATAAAATTCAAATTAGATCAAAATTTTTAATCATATCACTTTTCATAAATATTTCTATAGCTTCAGCTGGAGGAGGATATTCGCGAGGTAAGGTTAAAACTGAAAAGACGGCATTTCTTTCTTTTTAAAAAAATTGTGAGAAAGAAAACTCGGGGCTCTAAAGCTCTGAAGGAAATTTGCCCTCGTGACGCATTTCTCGTTAGCCACGAGGGAAGCAACTTATCTCCAAGGTAATTACGTGACAAAAAGCAAGCTCTACTAGTTGACTAATAATAGTGTTTTTCACTTCCTCAAACAAGCGCTGAAATTAGTCTCGATAATTAAAATATGAAATATGTGTACCTCTGAATGAAAAAGGCTCATCTGGAATTGTATTAATCGATAGATATATTGAACTAGGATAAAATTCTAGCAAAATGTGATTTTCCCTTGGCATAATTTTGTAATTATTTATTTCTTCAAATACTGTAGTAAACTTGAATGAACAAACTTATATTTCAGAGTGTGAAACGAGCTAAACGAGCAAACGAGTTAAAGCAGAGTATTATAGAGACGCAATTAAAGTCCAAAGCGTGTCAGTTCTTACAGAAATTCACTCACATAAAGAAGCTTCAAAGCCTTTTAGAATTGTCTGATTTAATAGATGTCTTCAATTCATTAAAGTGGGCAGTTGAGAGCTTTAAAGTACTTTTTATACGTATCTACTTTATTTGTTTTTAAAAATGTAATTGAATTGAAATTCAAAGCTTGTAGATTTAATTGTTTTAGCTTCTTCTGTTTAGAGGTCTGGAATAAAAACTTTTATTCCGATTATAAATATTCTGTTTGTAGACCGCAGATATATTATTTCTCCTAGATTATTTTTTTTTATTGAACCTAGAACCAAGTTTCTAGTCTTTCTTCAAGGAAATTTCAAAGTTGACATGATATAGTGGAGGGTTCTGGAGATGAAATCATAAATGGGCCACTGGTGATGGGGACGGATATTACGTCAGGAAGAGCCTTCTTTGGCACTTGGTTCGCGGATCAATAGCCTCTGCTGCTTTCACAGAGGTCATGCCCGTGCAATTTTCACCGACTGGTTATTTAACACCTTCTGATTCTCAGCCCTTGTAGTGGTTTGGCTTCTGAAGAAACGAGATGTGAAAATATTGACCTATGACTTCCTGACGTTTATCTTGCTCTTCTATTCTTTCAAAAGATCAGAAATTTATTTACGAGTGAAACTCTTTCGCTCCTTTAATTAAATCCAGTTTTTTTATCTTTAGTTTTTAATTAAAGTTTGCTTTAATTCTTTATTTTTCATGCAAAAGGAGGTGATCTGTGGAAGTCATTGGTGTGATCTTTTCTTGGGGCTTTGATTATAGGGTCTTTTATCTTTTCCCTACACGAATCAATGAGGCTTCCAATCCACTATAAAAAATGACAATAATAGCCTCAAATCCTTTGTGAATGATCTAATGAATTGATCACACAAACGATTGATTGATTGCGTTAAAAAATTTTACAACATTCTTGCTAGGCTTTTATTGAAATTTTATCTCTTCTGAATTGAGATTCAATTTAGATAACTCTTCAAACTAAAAGGTTTGAAAATAAAATCCTCTAAAAGGGTAAAAAATTTTAATTAGAATGTTCATTGTATTGGAAAATTTCTTAATCTACAGCAGGAACAAAGTCGTAGTGACATTTTTAACTTGTTCGCTACTTCTTTTGAGAAACAAATCCTGTGTTGACCAATACAAGATTCAAAGGGAATAGTGTAATATCCGAAAACTAAAGTTTTACACCCCTCAGACTTTAAACGTAGATATATTTACTCAATCGATGAATAATCTCCATATTTATTGCTTTTTCACAGCCCAGCCTCGAATTCTAATCGATTTCGATTAGAAAACTCGCGCTACAAAATAATTCACTTCCTAAATTTTTTTCTATTCTAGTTTTCATATTTTATTTTTATATTTTTATTTTCATATTTGATTAAAAATAATCTGAGTGATTCCAATTTACGAGTTTGAAATAATTTTTGAAATCTGTTTAACAGTTAGTTACAAGAATAAAAGAAATCAAGTGCCACTTCTTTAACCAGATAATTTAAACTTTGATGATTAAAAGTAACTACTTGCAGCGGGATAATAAATGTAATTTTAAAAATCAAGGTTTGAATTAACTGATATTTATTATCGATTTCTTGTCGCTGGTTTGAAAACTATTAAATAACGTCTTTTCCATCCGATTGCAGAGAATAATAGCTGAAATAAATAAGGAACAAGAGGCTTTCATCGCTGGAAAGCCAGGTGAAAAGGGTGATGCCGTTGCTCCATGGGTAGGTGCACCAAATGAAGATGCATTACGTGAAGAATGCTTAGCCCTTTCAACCGTAAGTAATTCTATTTACCACCTTTTTGCTTTAAAATGTTGTACATAATTTCATAGACCAGTTGAATTAATGTTTCCTGCAAGTTCTATTTAACTTGTTATTAAGAAGTTGTTAAAAACTAGGAATCCTATAAATGTATTTCGTAGAAAATAAATTGCAGCTCTTGATTAATATCACTTGAGAAAGTTTATCGTCAGAGCTCAAGAATACTTTGAAATTAGACACTTCTCGGAGTAAAGATAATTACTCACTTTGCAGGATAAACGTAATTTCGTGAGGGCACCACCTCCAGGTGTTGAATTTGCATGGGATTTCGAGGCTGTTCAGCCAATGGCACAAGCAATTCTCGCCTTAGACCCGAACTTGGAGCAAATGAGGTTCGAGCTGGTCCCTAAAGTGTAAGTATCATCTTAAATTTTTAATCAGTTAAACCAATCTTCTGGTTATCACTTACAGACGAGTCAGAAACTTCCTGATGAGAGAGATTCACACAATTTTGAAAATAGAATTCTCTAGCAGCCCTAAATAAAATAATATTTTAAGCAAGACTAGTAAAAATATATCAAAAAAACATTATAGATTAAGATTAGACACAAAGTACCTGCCACGATTATTTCCATTGTAAAGAAAGTTTCTGGGCAGTAATTAGTGTACTTAATCCCTTGTCACCCACTGCTACGAATTTCCGAAGTGATTGAGATTGAGATCTAGGGCAAGCTCATTCCTCGACTTGGCTATTTAACTAGGTCGAATCATCTTTGTGCTATATTTTGATCGTTACCTTCTCCAAGAACTTAGATTTCTAGTCATCTTTTCAATTATAAGGAAAATATATCTTCCTTTCATCTTGTTAGAATGGTATATTTAATTCTAAAAGATGGTTTCAAATTAGTTGATTGAATTTCAAACTTGAATCTGAATCATTTAATTGTTGCAGAAGGATTAAACATACTTTTTTATGTTCGCAGCATATCTGAAGAGAATTTCTGGCGTAATTACTTCTACCGAGTGTCCCTACTTCGCCAGAGTCATGAACTCAATGCTATGGCAAGCCTAGCAGAAAGTAATCCTTCTCAAAATATTACATCTACTGGTAGCATCGACCAAACGCAAGGTAACGTTGGTTTCCTACGAGTTTCAATATCTGAGTAGATATCTTATTTGCATCAGTATATTAGCTATAGTTGAGCAAAGGCAGACACGCTACTTAGATTGCATTGTCGTGCATATCATTTTGTAACGTAAATTATTCATCAAACCCGGATCTCCACAAATGCAAATTTGTGCCTTGCCTTGCCTTCCAATGAGCCGTAGATTTCAAATATGAGAAACTGAAATTAGAATTACCTTCTAACTTAAAATAAAAAATAACTGTTGCCAGCTTTGATATTTGATGAAATTAAGATTTAAAAGATTGACTATTTGCTTTGTTTATGTGTGAGATCCAGTCAATGAATACTACTGTAACCGCTTCGCGCCTTGAGAAAGAAAAAGAAAAGCTTTACGGCCGGTAAATTCTCAGCCTCACTGATTGCATATTCAAATATATTCTGTGGGCATGAATCTTCCAAGTATCTTCGCTCGGATATTTAAGTAGTTTGTTTATGGTTATTGAAGAACACGAAATAGTAATAATTGCATTGCGGACACAAACTCTAGACAATTAGGCATGGTCCTGGTTAAAAAATTCCTTGCAATTCGCAGTTTTTACCCAATAAGTACCAAATACACATTATATACCGAAGTTTAGAATTTAAAAAAAAAGGCAAGTTTTGAGACCTTCGTGTGATCTTCAAGGGCTTAAAAAACATTTTGGGATTGAGATTTCTAATACCAAGACATTTCCAATTTTAAATTATAAATCTGAGAAATGACTGGCTTTTTCGTACTGGGATTTAGGAACAAGTCGTTCAATGGAACGACTTCAATTGAAATTGTTTAAATTATTTTAAAATCTAATGTTGGAATATTTGGTCCTTAATGGATAAATAGTGTAAAGAATGAGAAACCCTTCTAGTTAGCCGTGAGTATTGTGTTACAAACAGTTCAAGTGACCACTGGCCAAGGAACCATTGAAGTTGACCACTCAACTGGGAATTCGATGACAGCTGATTCCCCAAGTCACGAATTCGTATCTGATAGCGTTCGAGTCTCGGACACAGACATGCAGGAAGTCAGAGAGGGCATGAAAAAATTAGGAATGCAATCATCAAAAGGTCAGTATTTGTGACCAGTTTCTGGTTAAAAAAAACATTGGATCCCATCATGGATGAGGACTTCGTTATTGGTATAGTAAGATAAAAACTATAAAGAATTTTATTAACGTAATTCAGGTTGAAACGAACCCTAAATAAAAAATCAGTTAAGTGCTTTGATTCTTTTACAAAATTTTTTAAAAAGATTTAAGAAATGTCTAGAATCTATTCTTATCAAGTATAGATAATTATATATGATTTTAAATTAAAAGACCATCAAATGCTTTCTCATTCACCTTTTCAACTACAAAACCTCTAACTTTCATTATATTTCTTTTCTATTATATCTTTCTGAAACATTGTTATAATTTTAAAATGATAAAGCTTGACTCTGAATCTAATTCCTTGCTTTCAACCTGAGTTTCGGTACTAAAAAAAGCCAGAAAGAGAATAATGAATATAGTAAAAATGGAATAACACACATATCAGAAATAATATCTCCATCCACAATATCTTGGCCAAGACGAGTGTTTGTGAGTATTCAAAAAATACCATCACTTCCTAAAATCCTGAACACAGCTTGTAATTCAATAATTGTGTATTAATTAGCTGATTCCTCTCGATGTATTCGTTGTCAAGTAGAGGCATTGTGTGAAGAGTTGGTTCGCTTTAGGTTTGTTATTTGTTTATGCTTCCTTTTTTTTTCGTTTAGTTCAAACTCACACCGCAAATAGCAACAATTCCTTTGTATAAAAATAAAAATAAAAGGGAAGCCAATAAAAGAAAAGAAAAGTCTACAGGAGTCGGTTCTTTCTCAAGCAATCAATGCGAATTCGTTTTCTAAGGTCTGCTCGAGAAAGAAAGATCTCTGAACAAATTTCTTCGCTTCTGGTTAAAAGAGCTTCTCGAATTCAATTTCGGTTTAGAGTCTTTAAAAGCTGTATTTTTATCAGAGGCACGGAAACAAGTGCTTTGAGTTGGTTCGTGTGTTCTGAAGAAAACTTGAGTCCTATTGAGTTCTGATTTAAAATTAATTCTATTTTGTCAACAGCCTAAAAGAAGAGGAGAATCCCGTGTACCATTAACCAAAAAAGCACAGCTCTCTTTTCTGCGAAACGACATCGTTTTGGCGATTATCGAGTTTCATTTTGCACTTATCTCTTCAGCTAGTCCCGTTTAATTTTGTTCTTTTTCTCATATGGCCACGGTTTTTACTCTTATTGATTTTCACTTTTCAGTCATCGATAGTCGTTCGTGATTGTTCATAATTATGATTTTTTTCTTGTGACCACTGTCCTCTTTTTGGTTTTCATTCCTTTTACGATTTATGACACGATCGAGTCAGTCGGATAAGTTTGAACCTAATCTGAAAGCTTAGGACCTTTCTAATCGAAATTTGGACTAACGTTCAGGATTAACTGTACCATTTACAATGTTAGAAACTACATTTTAAAGCCGCGTGTGGTGCAATTAACGGTAATTAATGCAATTAATCGAGGGCACGCGCGCATCAAATAAGGAAACAAAAATGATATTTGACTATCTGTCCGTCTGTCTGTCTGTCCGTCTGTCTGTCATCTATGCTTATCTTGTCACTTTATTCTCTCCGTGTTGTAAAAGTTGTAATATAATATAATACCGATGATTATTATTATATAAAGAAAAAATAAAAACAGCAAACTATAACTTAGAGTATTAAATTCGTTGAATGACAATACGTGTTTACGGGATAATAAATGTCACGATTGTATATTAATAGACTTCATGCGCGAAGACCGGCAAAATATCAACGCTGGTTGTAGAAAAAATAACAAATGCCTGGTTCGTCGAAAAATTAAATAATCGCGTTTTTACACTAGGGAGAAATAATGCTGGAACGTGATTTGCTGCTTATTGATCTGCGCCTTAAGCTGGTCCTGAAAAGTACAATTTTTTTAAATATCTCCGATTTCTTGATTCAGTTTGTGTGATAAGCAAAAGTTTGGAGGAAAAAATAATATTTTTTAGGATTGTCTTTGTGCGCAAGGAATTTGTGTAAAAGTTGATCACTACGATTTTCGCCGGCACAAAAAAATATACTGTGATTTTTCTGGATTTGAAGATCTAAAAATTTGGATTCTGTTTATCTTGAATGTTGCAAGATTTTAGATGGTCATAATTTCTGACTTAGAATCAATCAATATCCTTTATATTTTTTTTTTGAGCCAGCGAAATTGCATAAAATGGAATAGAAGAGATGTGTAAAATATGAAGAGTTTATCGTTCGTTAAAGAGAAACGGGATATCATAAATGTTCACGAGAGAGATCGAGAATGTGAGGGAAAACCGTAGGCCTATCTATTTAAAATTTAAATAAAGGATAATTCGCGCGCAGGACGTGCTCGCGCCTTTAGCGTTTGTTTAAAAGAAACTTTTTAAGATAACGGTTCAAGTATCATTGTGCAACTCATACATGTATAAACGATCTTTAGTGGGCTGGAAATTCGCAGCTTTTCTGTCCAAATGTTCCCCTGCTCTTTTGGATTTCCGAGCCCTCGATTCCCTTCTCCAGACGATAAAATATTAAATTTAAGGATAGAGAGGAATGTAGGATTAGAACAATCTGAGATTTGCGCGAAGTGAACTTTCATCTCTTAAACGATTTCAATCTACCTCTTGTTTCATTTATGACAAACACTTCTTCCTGAAAGAAAAGAGGGAAATCTCTTCAGGATTATATGTTTCGGCAAATTTGTTTCTTCTTCCTAAAGTTAAGAACTTTATTTGATTTCCAAATGGAAGGCCTAAGTATTTGGTTGGAATTCCGGAAAATTTTTTGTTAAATGTCTTCTTGCTTTTGTTGTGTCTCGCGATTCTCAAATTCGAACGCACCCTGTGTAATTCCTCTTGATATTTGTCATTCTCAATGAAAAGTCAATTATTAATCGTTGTTAATATATGATTCGGTGGATATTTAAGAGTTTGAGCGATTAGGAGCCTTTGCTTTAAAAACTAGTTGTGCTGGTTATTATCAAGTAGAAAAAAATGGTGGTCTATCTTTAATACAGAAAGAAAGAGGAATTGTTGGAAAATCAGCTTTCGAAATGTATTCTTTAATACTACTTAACTAAGAAAACACTGATACTCAAAAATTGATATTTAAAATCTGATTTACAAATAATTCCAACAGTTCTGTTCTAGGTCGATCTTGAGATTGAATTTCTGGTCTTTTGCGTATCGCTTCCCGTTTTTATCACCTTTTATTTTCCAGCACTTGGATTTATTTTCATCTTCTTTTTAATTTAAGTTGTATTAAATAGCGAACATTCATCTTCCACTTTCCATAATCACAATTCCACACCACATACATTCGTACACAGAGAAATAAATTTAAAAAAAAAGATACACACATACACACGTCCAGTGGCCCTCTGGAAAAAAGCTTCAACGCTGCTTGTGACTCTCCGCAGAAGAAGATTGGGAACGGGATTTGGAAGCTGAGCTCAAGGATTACGAAGTTGTTCCTGGACAGGAGAAAAGTCAGTCGGTGAACTCTGGAAAGGATGATTGGGAAGAACAGATCGACGACCTCCTTGGCGAAGAGACAGATCTCAAGTGAAAACAGTAAACATAAAAGCGAAAAATATCAGAAAATAATTATATCACCCATTGACGTTGTTCTTGCTAATTACTGGTCAAGAATCGAGAACATTTCTTCCAATTCACACTTGAGATGTTTACCAGACGGTCCTACTCATTTTCTCTCTAGAAGTTTGAAATTTTCAGATAAAAGAAAACAAACAAGTTTTATAAATTGGAAAATATGTAGAACCGTTTTGTGAGAGTTTTTGTAAAGGTTTGGACAACGTGCCATTACTTGGATTTTTATTGTCTGTGTATTGAAAAACGTTGTCCGAAGCTTCTGGTTAATGCGTAGAAAGATTGTATTAATCAAGGGAACAAATTTGATTTTGATCGCACAAATATCTCCCGATTTAAAATCTTGATATGGAGGAAGTTTGACAATAAGGTTTTCAATGCATTTGAGTCTTTAATTAAAAACTACACACATTCCGAGGATTTAATTATAATAGGATGTCTAATGACGAAAATTGAGAAATTCAAAGATTTTTTTGTCGATCAATGTCTTTTTAAATTGAAGGCTTTCTAATACGTATATTTTTTAAGGCTTTGTTCTTTACAACTTACAGGCCTTAACATTTTAAAGCTTCTTAATTTTAATGTATACAAGTTTCGATTTTCAATTAACTTCATCATACATCCTCTAAAAATCGCATCACTGTCTGCGTTGTTTTGTATTCTAAAAAAGCTCTTTTTAATTGTAATCGATATCTCGAGTTGCTGAGACGTGTCTCTGTGAATACGAAAAGAAATTGAACTTTGAGCGATGCATTTTATGTGTACACGTGTATAGATTCAGTCATTATTGTCGAGTGACCTGGAGAAAACTTGAAGCGATAAGAATCCCAATATTACCTAAAAACCCATGTTCAGCTTCTGCGAAACCAGTTGAGCTCTGATTTCAGAATCTCGTAAAATTAATCCTTTTATTAATTAGGCATTTTGCTAACTAGACATCGTGGCTTTCGAATTGTAGTATTTCTTTTGGAATGGAAAATAATACGAGAAACTGTATAGAGCTGTTTAGAGATTTTAATTTTTCCTTTCGGTTCCGTCTTGCGAGACTTCATCGTCTCAGAATGTCACCCAAGCAGTGTAAATTGTCACAGATTTTAAGTTTGCAGTTCTCTTAGTAGGAATCGATTAGTTTGTTTAAAGAGGAGTAAGTTCGCGGAAGCACACGAATAAATATACGTCCTCTTGATAAAAAATTATTTAAAAAAAAACAAATTTGATCAAGATCACGAATATTGGGATTTTTCGTATAAGTTCACCTTCTATTTGTAACGTTTTTATCAATAGAAGTAGAATTAAATTATTGTTTAAATATATAGATGTTTTGTTCGGGCCTAAGTCAATTTGGATCGACGATATCTAACGTCTTTGCTCGAATCGTTAGATTCTAATTATTAAATATTACGCGTAAACTTTGGCGATGTCTGAATTTTTTAATTTTTAAACGGATACAGCCATAGGGGAGGTGAACTTGAACATTCTCTCTCCTTTTCCCGAAAGCAGAAGCTTCGTGTATCGTGAAATAGAAGCTATCCTACAGTGCAATGCATCCACTCATAAATGATAAAACATTACACGATACTTATGTATACATATACATACAAATAAATAAATATATATGTTGTTGACTCGATTGAAAGTATGATAATATATAAATGTAAGTATTAATGAGAATATATAATTAATGAAACATTACACTGAAATGATAAATAAATTAATAACGTAATCGCGATAAAAATCAATACTCTAAGGATTTTGAATATTTTCTGTTTTGTAATCCTTCCTTAGTTTTTTTCCCATTTTTCCTAATTCTTTCTAAATTATACGCTAAAATTAATATTTAATTTCTTTATTTTAATTTCAATATACAGACAATAATAGTTAATCTACCTGCTGCCGGTACGATATTTAATTTATCAGAAGTTATGAACGTTCAAAAATGAATAAAGTATTTTTTTCCAAATTCTATTTTATTCAAAAATATTATTCTAACTAAAAATAATAAAGGCATTACAAGTTTCTTTCATCAGAATTAGTTTCAATGCAAATAAATCAATATTTTAGAACAATTTGTAGTTTAAAATACGATCAAAACAAAAAATTTGAACGCTCAGAGTGTTCAGAATTTTTTAATCGTATTTAGAGGTTATGTTATTGTAACAAGAAAAATAAGCTTCTTCCAAAAATGACTACGAAGTAAAAATGGAAAAAAATAATACTATAACTAATAATTATAATTATACCTGTGCATTTTATCTCATTTTATTTTTGTTTGTTTATTTCGCAGCATTTGATTTCAGTAAGCAGCAGTAAGTCAGGTGGACAAACAGG
>JAUESI010000010.1:8065976-8099896 GCA_032275145.1 Synergus laeviventris
GACTTCGACCAGGAGCGTAACAATGGGGTTAGACAAATGAGCTCAGAAAAATTGAAAATTTGTTAAAACGAAGACACTTGAAAACACATCAATCCAAGTTTTATCAGCTTATCTTCTCCAGAGGATTACAAGCCATTTATGAAGTAACATACTTCAAATATTGTGTTGTGCATATACCAAAATCTAAACGATAAAATCAAAAATACAGATCAGGGCCCTAAGTTTGTAATTTTAAAATGTACTCTGGTTATACGACACCGAAAGAAAACAGTAATCTGTAATTTGATAACCCGATATAGTTTCTTTAATATGATGAGATATCTGCTTACGAAATGAGTTTAATATTATATATCTGACATCCATTCTTATATATTAACCTAAAAACACCTGTTTTAAATAAACGTGCCTTTATTATTATATGATTCTATTAAAACGGTAAGTCAGATTTATTAATTAATTATTCATTAACAATTAAAATCTCATAATAAAATAAGAACAAAAAAACTATTCGTGATTTTTATAATTTTCCTATATAATACCTGAATATACACAATTAATAAATGGTTTAATTGTTGAAGCTATTTCACAAAAAACTATACTTTTATTAATTTATTTCCGAGCTTCTTATTATAAAAAGATACGATTTTTTTGTTAATTTCGTTAGATGTTTCGATCAATTAATGGTATCAAGAGATTTGCAACTGCGGGTTTCTTAGAAGCATCTACAGTTGCTAGAATTTCACCCAGGGTAAGATGTTTATTGTTTATATATGTTACAAATTTTTTAATTCCTCAACTTTTATCTTGTTAAGAATTAAAACTTATATTTGTTTCTTCTTTCAGGTTCAAGAGTTCAGAGAAAAATTAAGGGAAAATGTTGAAGAGAATATGTTAAACGATTCCTTTGGACGTTATCACAATTATTTAAGAATATCACTAACTGAACGCTGCAATCTTCGATGTATATCACATTTTGCATTCCTAACCAATCCGAAACTAATCTACAATTATATTTAAATTTAAATGTGATTTTAATTTACTTTTAGGTAGATACTGTATGCCAGCAGAAGGTGTTAAACTTTCTCACAGAGATCGTATTCTGACAACAGACGAAATAATTCAAATAGCAGATCTTTTTGTTAAAGAAGGCGTTGAAAAAATTCGTCTAACTGGAGGAGAGCCAACTGTTAGAAAAGACCTTGTTGATATTATTGGTAAATTTTAAATATACTTAGTCTTGAATATTGAAATCATTTTTACTTTTCTTCAGCATTAATAAAATGTTGAAGTATTAAGAAAGTCAACACTAATTTGCAGCTCAATTAAAGCAATTGGATGGCTTAAAAAGCATAGCAATAACAACAAATGGTTTAACATTAAGTCGACAGCTTCCATCACTTCAAAGAGCAGGTTTAGATTCTCTAAATATTTCACTAGATACTCTAAAAGAGAACAGATTCGAACAATTTACTAGGAGAAGAGGCTGGACAAGAGTAATAGCTGCTATTGATTTAGCAGTGCAATTGGAATTCAATCCAGTCAAAGTAAATCCTTTATTTAAGGCTTTAGTCCTAAGAATTGTTTAATTTGATATGTTTGTAATTATTTTCTTTATTCTGAGCGTTAAATTTTGGAATTATTTTTTTAATCGAGAAATTTAATTTAGGTGAATTGTGTTGTCATGAGGGGTATCAACGATGACGAACTCGTAGATTTTGTAAATTTCACGAAAGACAAACCAGTCGATGTTCGGTTTATCGAGTACATGCCATTTTCGGGAAATGAATGGAAGGAGAAAAAAATGGTTCCATACGAAGAAATGGTCACGATTATTAAAAAGGAGTATCCAGAATTTCAGAAAATTTCCGACAAGCCTAATGATACCTCAAAGGTATTTATTTTATTTATTTAAATAAATTAGTTTTAGAAATCCACTATTAATCTAATTTTCTTTACAAAATAAAGATTAATCTAATTCTACAGGCATTTAAAGTTCCCGGTTTCCAAGGCCAAATTGGATTTATTACCTCCATGAGTCAAAATTTCTGTTCTTCTTGTAATCGACTAAGAATCACGGCCGATGGAAACTTAAAAGTCTGTTTATTTGAGGGAAAAGGCGAAGTTTCTTTGAGAGATGCAATCAGAAGTGGAGCGTCTGAAAGCGATTTAAAAAAATTGATAAGCAGCGCTGTTATTAAAAAGAAAAAGCAACACGCAGGTAATATTCAAATTATAAGCACCTAAAATGGAAAATCGAGAATCTCTAAAATGATAGAAAGTCAACTTGATTTCCCTATAATTAAAATGTTTTAGGCATGGTCAACCTTAGCCATATGGAAAACCGACCAATGATCCTCATCGGTGGTTAACTCATGCCAACTACTACATCTAAAAAAAATCAGGAAGTTACAGGCCAATGAAATACTTTATTTATTTTGCAGCTCCTATGAGAAGATTGCACTGCTGCAAGCATAATGAGATTAAAATATCAGAAAACAAACGTAAAATAAGTGATAGAAACAATATTTTTTATATCATAAATGGCACCAACAAAAAGCATTATAAGAACCAGCAAATGAAACTTAAAAACTTTCCAGTATTTTGCATCGCCTCGAGAGGATATTCGACTTTATCTCACGTCGATGAACGCGGAAAAGCTAGTATGGTGGATGTGGGATCGAAAGAGATAACTAAACGAGTTGCTAAAGCTCGGGGATTCATATACGTTGGTAAAGCGATAACTAAACTTATTGCAGAAAATACTTTGAAAAAAGGAGACGTGTTGGGAGTTGCGCAAGTCGCAGGAATTATGGCTGCAAAAAAAACGCCAGACCTCATTCCTCTCTGTCATCACTTGTCGCTGAATTACGTAAATGTTTCTTTGACACTAAATACAAATTTAGAAAGAGTTGATATTGTTTCTGAGGTCAGATGCACTGGAAAAACTGGAGTTGAAATGGAGGCTCTGGCGGCTGTGAGCGTCGCTGCTCTTACGATATATGATATGTGTAAGGCAGCTGTTCCACCAGATACTATGAAAATATCTAATATTGAATTGGTTTCGAAATCAGGCGGAAAAAGAGATTTTATGAGAGAGAATTTAATGAGTGAATCTTAGAATTAAGTGTTAAGTTATTATTAATTTAAGAAGAGTTACGTTGGAATTTATTTTCGAAGTTAGTTTAAAACATAATTAAAAATTAAGACTCCTGAACATATCAAAAGTGATATGTATTTATATTTCGTATATAGTAAAGTGATACCGAGTATAAGAAGAAGCCGAAAAATAACTGCAGTACAAACTATGATCTTGTTATAAAATTATATTTTATACAGAAATTTTTATATTGTTAGAAACTTTTATATACTGTCGTAGCTTGTATTATTAAACCTATTACTCATCAGCTCAATATATTTATACAATTTCTTAGGATACACTTAATGTATACACACTTTAAATAATGTATGAGAAAAAAATTTTCATTTTGAATTAAGAATAATTTGAATAATCAATAAAAGGTTGAAATCAATACATTTAAAATTCTCGTCAATCATTTTATCTTCAAATGGAAACTAAGTAAACATCCAAAAGCTAATATTTTTTCAAGTGTCCCAAGAAAATTCGATATTTACTAATCAAGGCAATTTTCTTTTCGTAGGTTCTTCGTGAACCCTAACTTGAAGAGTAGATCGTGGTCCACATTTCCAAACATTTCCACTTTTATCAACTAAACTTGCACTTGCAGTTACCTGATATTGTCCTCCACCTCCTGTATTATTCCCACTTGCAAGTGGACTTCCGAGCGATAAGAGGAATTCACATGCAAAAAAGTCTCGATGAGGTATCACCGTTTGTTGTAACTCGTTTATGTTGGTGTCCTGTAAAATTACATTCAAATTAAAAATTGTAATAACAAAAGAAAATGTTAGGACTATTGCCAAAAAGTTGAGAATTTTATATCGATAATATGGTTAAATAATTTGTGGATATCGTTTTAAAATGTACTACTTCAGGACATGCATATTGAAAGTTTTTAATGCTCAGTGTCTAAAATACTCAACATTTGGCAACGACCTATTTAATTTAATTTTTTAATCTTGCCTTCTGATCCGAATTGATTTTAGAAGGAGGTGTCGTCGAAATCGAAATGCGAACAGCATTGACAGAACGATATAAATAAGGTCTTGGTCCATGTCTCAAAACACCTTCGACTTTTAAAGCTAACTGACTTCCCTGAGGGACAGATACAGGTTCGCCCAAAACCCTGGGTTGTGGAGAGACCGATAGCTTCACACTAGTCGTCTGCAAGGACTGGAAAAAGTATCGAGGTATCGGCAGTCTCATTTTTCCCGCAACCAGCAATGTCACTTGAGCAATTAGGCACTTAACCCTCACGTGTGTTATTCCTACCTTATCATTTGATGTTTCACACGAGGGGGCCAATTGCCTTAATTTTGTACAACAGCGAGCGAGTTGGCGCATTTCTACTGTGTCGCCAAAATTAAATTCTCCCTCGCTTGGCTGGAAGAGGGAAATACCCGTCGGTTTTCCACAAACCTGTTCTACGCTGTTTGCCATCAACTGGCACATTTCCTGCAGACTAGATATATTATTAAGGATTTCTCAAGAATTAAAATATTTCATAGGGATGTTTCAATATGCACATTGGGAGATACGTATAGTATTATTAAAAAAGGATACGCTCGAATATTGTCGAGAGATTCGGGATCGGCGTCGAAGGCTGATTCATAAAGCTTCTGATAATTTTCGGCACAGGTTTTAAACTCTTGAACAGATTTTCTGAGCTGAAATAAGAATAAAATTAAAAATAATTTTGCTTAATTTATAAAAAGAAAATTAAGTGTGGAGTAATTTTTGTGTTTCACGAACCTGAACTGTTACTCGTCCATATCTTTGAAGATCGTCTTTCATGTTGAGAGCTTCATGAGCTGCGATTGCATATGGGGGTGCAGTGCACAATGACCTGGGTTTAAAAAATTCGCATGATAAATTAAGATGGGATCCGAATCACCAGAATCTCAATAAAAGTAAAATGATTTATTTACCTGCAAGAATGCAAAAGTTGGATCAAAGATTGAAGAAATTCGCACCGAAGCTTCGCATATTCACTTCGAAATTGAAGACTGCGGAGAGGAGTGCTAGCAGCTTTTAAAGAAGCACAAGCACTACAATAACGTGAAATCGCCCCATTTAGTTTGTCGACAATACCGCTTTTTTCTGTGTAGTCATTTTCCTCGACGTCCTCCCTAATGAGAAATGTAAAATTTTAAAACGAATTTCGTAAGTTATTTGAGTTTAAATCATTTCTCATACGTCATTTGATTCTTGTTAAGAGACGCCGAATTATAAATTAAGAATAAGAGAAACTTAGAAATAAAAAAAGTATTGAAAGTTTTACATCAAATGAGCTTCGGCACTCGTAACGAGTTCCAATCCTGATAGCCAAAAATGAAGTTGTTCGGAGGCGACAGCCTCTTTTAAGTCCTTAAATATGCGTGTCGCAATTCCATGGTGTCCGTATCGCGCAGCACTCCGAGCAATTCGATATTTTGCCCAACCATCAACATTTTTTACAACATTTTCTATGGCCTCTAAGCATTTTGGGTTCCATTCGTAACCACAGGCGATCATTTGGAAAAGGAGAGTACAGAGCATTGACTGTAAGCAGAATTATAGACACCAATTATTATTTGATATTGCTAACTAAAATTTTAAGATTTAAAAACTGAAAATTTAGAAGCTTTTAAAAAAACAACCTTTGTATGAATGTGCGTCGTAACTTTCAATTTTGCTAGAATATCTGGTAAAAGAGGAAGAAGAATATTTTCTCCAAGACTTCCAATTGCTCCCAAAGCTTCGCACAAAGCAACGGTTTGACTATCGCTTTGTCTGTTTTCTAAATTTTCACTAATCAGAGTAGATCCGATAGCATCAACGAATTCCGGACAGTGACTCCTTTGTGCTTGACAAATCTTTACTGTGGAGCGCAAGCATACTTTTAATTGATACAAGTATTTTTCGTTTAGAGCTAAAAGCATGATTAGAGATTCTAGACAAGAAATCACTTCCTCTGTTCTTGAAACCGAAAGGGCTTGCAAATCTTCTTCATAGCTAGAAAAATAAACAACATTGATATTTCAGTAAAGCAGTAATATCGACAATTTTTTAAAGCTTTAAAATCCTTATTTTCTTCTATTTTTGCATTGTAAAACGTACCAGTAACATTCAATTCTTGCCAGAATTGTTACAGCCTTTACAGCCACAATAGGATTGGGTGAATAACAAGCATTAAGGCAAAGTGATAAAAGAGGACTGCTTTCTCGTCTATTTGCATCACAAGTTACTGCACTTTGACTTAAAACCTATAATGCAAATTTTATTCGTTAGAATTATATATTTGGTATGCTTTATGTTAAGTGAAGTTAAACTAAAGTTACCTCTATCACATCTAAAGTCCGGACTAGAAGATCAGTATTTGCTGCTCCTTCTTGCAAAAGAATCGTTGTACTGTCTATACAATAGAAACAAAATTCTCGTATTATTCTATTCGATTTAAAAATGTTCTATTACCATATATATTTATTTTAAAAATATCTTAGCTACCAATTAAATTTGTAAGAGCCCCTTGAGGCCAGAGATGAGCACCCTTTTGTGCTAAGGAGTGCAATTGATGTAATGCATGTCTTTTAATTGACATTCTGGGATCTTCATGTAAGTATCGCAAAAGTAAAGCTACTTGGGCAGGAACATCTATTAAAGTTGCGGAAGCTAAAGTCGTTAAAGCACTCAGAGTAACTCGTACGAATTCAACAGCTGGGTAACTTCCAAGCAATTCCATACACAACTCATTCACCTGTAAAAGAAAAAATAGTGGAATATTTAGGATAAATTTTATTTTAATAGTTAAAAAAATTACTATCCAAAGAAGAAACCCTAAATGTATTCTAAAGAAAAATATAAAATTCAAAATTATTATGAAGAAAGAATTTACCATTGAAGCTGTCGAAGTATCGTGATGCATGTACTGCAAAATTGGTATAAGTTGCAATTTCATGGAAGCAGGTGTTGCTTGACCTCTGATCATATCTGAAATTTTGCTACACATCGAAACTGCGAATAATTTTGACTGTGCTGCGAACATTCGTGCTGCATAAATGGCAGCTTCGACTTCGACTGAGTCATGAGAGTCTAAAGACCTTCGAATACTATGGTGGACCTTTTAAAGAGAATTAAAATTATTATAAATTAGATCTGAACTTGTTTATAGATAGATATTTCAATTATTTCTTACTATAATTTTAATATTTAAATTAATTCATTTTTAAAATTGTTTCTACCTGCTGGCGTTCAGGAATGATTCCTGCTACGCTGCCTAAAGTCCTGAGAGTGAGAGCCCTGGCGACGGGGTCATTGGAATGAATAACGCTGTATATTCTTCTAACAAATTCATCTACATTTAAAATTTTATCCAAGTGTTTCTCACTCTGCTGACAGACTCTTAAAACCCAAACTCGCAAGAAATTGCTTCCCATTCGAAAGACATCTGCTAGTTTTAGAAGCAGTGAGTTTATCAAAATTGGAAAGGGGTATTTTTCAAAAAGCCTTGGGAAACGGACTATCGCCTCGCATTGTTCTCCGATTTTGTTCGAACGCAATCCTAAACAGAAAGAAATTTAGAGTAGAATTTAATAATAAAAAATATATAAAACTAAGATTTGATCAAAATAATGAATATCATCTATATATTTATCACATTTATAAATTATTTTGAGGTTAGATTTTCAAATTTAAAAACTTACCTTTATCAAGTTCAATAAGAGCCGAATTTGCATCCTGCTCGGGTTCTCCAGTACCCGTTTCGTTGAATGCATTCATTCGCATTCCAATCATTTTAAAACTTAATCAATACCTTCAGTAATTATGAATTAAGTCAGATCAGACAGATCAACACTCTGTCAACACTTTCGTTATAGATGCTTCAGACCGGCATTTAAATCATAAAAAAGTCTTTGATCATACTCACTTCAACTAAATTACGTAAACTTTCGTTTTTAATTAATCATTTTTAATATATAATATTTTATTAATTCATTTTAATATTTCTCCTTTATTATTATCAAAACAAACTTTATAGATATACATTATACAATGCAATATCTGGCAATATATAACTTCGCAACCTTCGCAATCTGGCAACAATGAGGTGAAACGGTGTCATTTACCGCATGCCGATTGGCCGATTGCCGCGCTATATATTCTTCCAGTTTCGAGAATGGTTCTTCGGTCCTTTTTTATATATAAACATATTTATGTTCATAAATTACACTTATTGTGCCATAAAAACATATAAATATTGATATCTGGATAAATGATCTAAAACATAAATTCTCAAATTCTCTTAAATTCTCCTAAATTCTGTTATATTCGGGGTTATATAACCCGAACTTAAATTCTCGAGAATTTAAGAACCCTCATTTTTTGTCATTTGAACCAGTTTGAACTTAACTATCGATTTTTGAAAAACCTACTCCATTTGCTATAATTACATCTTTTACAAAAATACTTCTAAAATAATGCTTTTTATTACCTTTCTACTCTAAAAAAATTGATTTTAACTTTGTTTTGACGTTTCATAATGACAATCTGGTTGGAAAATCGTCCACGAGAGAGCGCTGGGATCGCGGCTTCCTTTCGTTTCGTGCACAAGCAAAAATAAAAAGCTCAAATAAACTTCAAAATGGCGCAGTTACTCAGTGTAAACACCCAGTTTTTATGTCAGTGAAGCGAAATAGAAATCATAGATTTTAGCCGACAATTGGCTGCGTTCTTGTTTTTATTGTGTCTTAACGGTGCGAGGAAATAACTTGAATGTTTATCCAAATGTCTGCAATCACCCACTCTATGCCAGGTAAGCATCTATCGAAGTAAAGACTGACATTGAAAGCCTTTTTTCACATAAAATGTGATCATAAGTTATGTGAACACGTTTTAGAATTGTTTTTATACGAAGCGATTCGATTTTTCAAGGGCCGATCTGTAAATTTAGAAAAGGACTCAGTCAATTTTTAGGTCGAAATTCCTACTTGAACCTCTTGAATAAATGTAATAAACTGATCAAAAATGCAATTTTCTAAAAAAATATTCTGATTATTGGTTTTTTAATTCTATCTAACCCTAAAGTTTGCTTTCTATTCCTAAATAAAATGAATTAGAGCTCGGATAGTAATTAACAGTTTCTTCAGATCGATAACTGTTATAATTTGTTTCTAACTGTTTAAATTTTCTAGGAATTGTTTAAGTTTTATTAGACTAAGATTTTAATTAATTTTTTTTTATTTCAGGAATTGATCCACGGAAAATGGCTCAAAAAAGGAGCATCGATAGCATAGGGTATGTTTTTTAATTCTAATAATCACAAGTTAATTTGGATCTTTATATATTTTAGATTAATTAGAATTGGAGCATTGGATTAATTTTAGTACAATATATTTTACTGTTCAAAGATCATTCAAATTCTTGCTTCGTAATCTGAATTTTAAGTAGTACATATTAGTATTATACTAAATAAATTGATATTCAAAGACTGAAATTAATAGGTAGAGATCTGTTAATTTATTTTTTAATTAAATTTTAGTTCTGGTTGTTAAATTTTTATGAAAATAGCTATTTAATGCATTCATGCTTAAAAATATAATTACTGCCTCGATCCTAACTCTACACGATTAAAAAGATTAGGAATTTCTTTGCTTGAACGAATGTAAGCAGAGGTATCGTTAATCTCAAAGACGACGCACGAATTTCGAGAAAAACCTCAATACGCCAGTGAGTAGGTGGTTTGAATTTTAATGTTGTTTCTCGAAGGAAACGTAACATTAATTCAGACGTGATTTCGTGAAGTGATCGTTATACGAGGTGTGTAAAATATAAAATGTCCAAGAGGATGAAACGAACTTGTGACAACTAGAGTGCCTTATATTTTCATGGAATTTTTTATAAATATTTTCGAAATAGTAAATTCAATACTATGTTTGGACTATATTTATTATATCTGATTAATTGAGGGTGAATATAAGTTTTTATTGTGTATTAGTAGAAAAGTATTACTAAAAATATTGAGGAAAGTTTTAAAGAAATATCAGAATGAACTTAGAATCTCCGAATTCATTCAGATGTTAATTTTAGTCGTTAGGTTTTCCTTACTAGAGTCGCCCTTTCACATTTATTACCGTACTACAGGGATCAACACAATACGAAAATTCACAGGTACAAGGTTGCTTTTAAATCTAAGAAGGTGATTTTTTAATGGATTTTATCCGTAGAAAATTTTTGACCTTTTTGTAGAATTCTCCGCCCTTCTAAAATTGTATTATTAAAGTGGATTAAAATTTGATACAAATAATCAATTTCTGACAATTGCTTAATTGTGGTTAGCTATATTGATTGACTTGCCTTTAACGAGTAATTACTGTCATAAACTTTTCTGACAAATCAATGGCATTATCATTTTATGATAGGAACTTGGGAATGTCAGTTTTAAGTTCGGCACAGCTAAATGCCGAACATCTGGAAACGATTTTCACGCCCCATTTTCCTACCTGTCAGGTACAATACATCGGTTTAACTGGTGACCAGTAAGACCCACAGGTAGAGGACATTTCTTACCTTGAAGATATTTTCATCTATGTTTACTTTTAAAATATTTACTTCATATTTTTCAAAATACTTTTTAAATATTACAATATTGATTTATTTATTGTAATATTTTTCTTTTATATACGTATTACTAAAAAAATCAAACAAAGCTTTCTATTTTTTCTCTTCATAAAAAGAAAGAGAAGAAAAAATGAGTAGTAGGTATTCCTTTGCTCTGACTTCCGTGTAATTTGCATCTGAAACTGCAAGAGCAAGTACTTTGCAAATGAAACAAACTGCATGTAACTGTAACGTCACTCGTGTCCATTTTGTTGACGAGAATTCGACCGATTGCATTGTTTGAAAAGTGAGCGAGTGTAAGGAGTATTCTCATATATATGATGACAAAGTTACATTGTGGACCTCTTAAGCTTAGGAGATTTCAATGCCTTCCCTACGATTTCTCAGCTTATTACTTTCAAATTCGGAAGCTTTTTATGTGGGAATTTGAACCAATTAAATTTGAAAAATTTAATTGAAATTGGTCAATTGATTTCCGAATCCGAAACTTTCAAACTTAAATTAATCCAATTTAAATGTTTCCAAAGTTTCGTGTACAACTTTCCAGCAGATCCAAGAATGGATCTGTTGAATGCCATTATCTGAAATCTTCGCATCTCGAAACAATATCGTCACACAAGCACAATAGACATATTTGAATAAATACTCCTCCTAGGTTACGCCATTGTACTTAGGTGTGTACATGCATGCACAAACGCGGGACGATGCATCTTGGTTAAAAGTTGTGCTTTACACGGTGGCTGTTCCGCTCACTGGTGGGAGAAGTGATAGTCTTTACCGGAGTACCAGTGCGGCACATTATGTGGCTATGGTGGAATCAGTCACTGGCGAGTTGTGGGTGGTGACCAGTCGTCGAAAGACCGGTCCTCGAACTCGCTTCCGTATTAACAAATTATCTCCCAAATCGCGAGACCGGTTCGGCTTCTTTAAACTTCGAATCACGCGGCAAAGTTCAATTCTGTGCGCGCACCAATCATATCCACAACTCGAAAATTCGCGGGATGCAATCCACCTTTAAAAGAAACCAAAACAAAATCCTCCAAAGAGCTAACTGAAAAAAGAGACCCTAAAAGAAATTGATTTCAGATTTAAAAAGTGGAAAACTGATATGGAAATGATTTTAATTCTAGAATAAAAATGCCTTTTGTTGTAGTAACAGAAATCGTCGAAGATGTGATTAACTGGACAATTTTGATATCACCAGAAGAAAAGGATTGTTTAGACTTTAGAGCAGAGTGTTTCCATCCTGAAGAGTCTGTCAACCGAGATTGACGCATTTCATCCGAGTGTCAAACCTGGAGACGGACACGAAACAGAGAATGCGATTTTGGCTTTGGTTCGTGACGAATATCACCGAAGGAATGTGAAGAAACGCGAACCTCATTAGTCGCACAATAACGTACGATTCGATCCGTGAAAGTGACCACATCACGGACTTTAACTTTCGAGAACAGAACCCAAATCGTCGATATCGGTCTCTGGAATCTACTAATAATGAAAAAAGTCGAGATTCGATATCCAGGAACTAATCTGACAAAGATGAGGTTTAATCAGTTCATCAAACTAAACTCTGATAGTCAAGAAAATACTCTTTGGAGGGTGGATTTGAAATAAGTCCAGGATACGTGTGAATTTCCTGGATCCTACAGTGCTATTTTAGGAATCTCGATTTGAGATCCTGATCTGAAGTATTTGATTGTGATCTGTTAGTTGGTGATTAAAAGTGACGATAAAGTTCGCCAAGATAGAGTATCCTGGTGGTAGTGGAATGTACGGGGGTGGTGCAGGGAGTGCAGGATATGGTTTGGGCCCCAGCCCTGGTCCCTCTCATTATGGGGTGCCACCACCACCCATGGGTTATCAGTTGGGACCACCACCCCCTCCGTCTGCGGGTCCAGCGTCCGGAAGTCAGCTACTATCTTACGGGCCCACCTTATCGCCCCATCAGATACAAGTCCAAACCGATTCACCCCAATCGAAAAGACGGAGGTAAATTTTTAATCCTGTCTCTAACTTCAACATAGAGAGTCAATTTAATAATTAGAGTCTTTTAAGCTTGTTTATTGGAAGAAAAAAATGATTTGATAAAACAGAGAGTCGCTTTTTACCATTTCAAGAATATACTTAAGCAGATTCTTTAAAGATTTAGAATTATTTGAAGTCTCTTGAATCGTCGGATCTTATTTTACTCAAAATTTATTTAACTAAACCCTTTTTCTTCGAATAAGACCTTTGAATTTATACAATTTTTAATAAAAGTTAAATTATTAGTTTTCCGTATGGCTTATTTACTGGTCATGTTAATTAAATTTTATAAGCTCTCTGCTCTCATAAATAAGTATATTATCCGTGAGAAAAACTGCATCCCTCCACGTGGTCGGTCAAAACATCTCATGCTTACCAAGAATTGCAGCGAGAGATGCAGATAAATTAGACGCTTAAATTTTAAACTAAATAAAAATATGTTTATAATTCTTTGTATCAATCGGTTTTCTTAGCTTAAAAATACTTGTCGCCAATTTTATTACAACCAGATAATTTGCACATTAAAATATTGAAGGCTTGGAAGATATCTTTGCAATAAAAAAGAGATATTTCTGATTTATCTTGTAAGTCGCATATTTAGATATTGTTATTATTGTTAATCTTATTCGCTGCGAAATATTAAAAAACAAGTTCTCTAATCTTCTTTAAAAATTGATAGAAAATTCGTATCCGGTAATAAATTAAAATTTATATGTATTTTATTCTGAAATAAAAAGAAAACATTCAAAATTATTTGAAAATTCTATTATCATCGGTATTTTACGATTTAGATTAGTTTTCGACACGTGTCGGAACATTTTACGCGATTTACTTTTTTTTTTTAACTGGTCAGACCTTGACCAGTGTGCCGAATTCTGTTATCGCAACATCAGCGTTGTTAAAGTCAAAACATCTACAAGTTCATCAAAATTTATTTATTCACACCACCTCATGATTGTTTTGCTTCCTTCTTGATCGCTCTGTTTCGGAACGACTTTCTTGGAAATTTCAAGCATTTTAAAATCAATCAAGATTTAAGATTTCATTTCAAATTTGGAAAGTTCCAATTTTGAGAGAGAGAGAGAGTTACTGTCGATTGAATTTAATTCTTCACCTAAACGAATGGAAAGGGAATTTCCGGAATTTTTTTATTTTTCGGGAATGCACTGAGCCTCAAAAAATATTATTTCTGTCGAATGCTTATTTACGTGACAATCCACTCCTACCACGTGCTACACACGCAACTTATAACAAAACCCAGTCGTCGACGAACTCGTCACGTAGTGGAGATTTGCGGTCATTCGTAACTGATTACCAGATCGTTATTACATAATCTACACCTCCATTATTTAAACTTCAACACATCTCTAAAAACTTATCTTTCCCCAATCATTAAACTACTATTTTCACGTGTGACATTTAGCAATAGTGAGACGTGTAACAATTCAGATAACTTTCTTATCCAATGCTTTAATGCAAGAAGTTTTTTAAGAATAAACGTTTTTAATATTTTTTACAGAATTTCCAAACAATATTTGGTAAACTAACCATTTGTCACTTTTTAAATTAATAAAGATATTAATTTACAGAAATAAAATATAATTTGTACTGGTTTTGAAAATTAACTTAAAATTCTCGTACCTCAAAATTTGTTGATAATAATAAGAAAATTAAGATTCTCAATTTCAAATAGGATTAATCATTTTATAAAAGCCCTTTTTCTCATGCGATATCGCGTTGAATCTTGAGACCGTAAAATCTTAATTAAAAACGTCAGATTACTGTAATTTGCACTAATCATATTATATGTACCATACATTGAAAATGTATTTGGAGCAATTAAATTCCTTTCAGCGACATTTCAAAAGATTTAGTTTTGGCAGAAGCTAAACACTAAATTTCCTTAACTGCTACGCATTTTTACCTTCCTCGAAAATGCAGAAAAGTATTACAAGTAACCCAATTTAGATTGGACATGAGCTATATAAATATGCATCGTGGGATGTATAAAGCGTTACTAATCAAGACATAATTATGAACATGTAAGCCATCTCAACATATACTGATCACGGCAAATTGTTTCCTCATCACCGCATCATCATGTTAAACGACTTGGAAAAGAAGTACTTATTCTTTCCCCATCGTAACTTTGGAAATCCTCTTTTTAAATGCGTTTGAAAGTCTGAAAGTTCGAATGAATGGATTTTTGTATTGATTGCATTTTAAACTGCTAAAATGTTTTATTAAAATATTGATTCATTTACATTAATTTAATATCGTAAAATAAGAATGTTGACAACAAAAATAATCTGAAGGTAGTTTACCATTCGGCGCAGTCACACAATTTCCATAAAACCCAATCAGGTTTTCAACAACAACGTATTCGATATTTCCGAGATATGTGGTAACATCACTTTTTTTTAGATAGGATAGCATAATACATTGATTTCTTACGGAATTTCAATCTGTTGCAGAATATAATCCTGACTTCAAATTATCGGAAATTGTAGAACTTTCGATCCTTTTGATGATTAGTTCATTTTGATTCAAGGATCGAGGGCGGAAAATGCTCTGCTTCCCAGACAAGAGGATCGGTTGCAAGAGAACGGGTGGGTGACCAATAAGGTCGCAGGAGAGTGGATAAAAGCGAAGAATATGGACCGCCCATTGTTGCAAAGCCGATTTCACATCCACCAATAGCGAGCTGTCGCTTAATGTGCTAGTCGTTTATACCACAGAGTGAAATAAAAATTGCAACAGAGATCGGAATTAGATTTCTAATTCTAATCACCATTGTGTCCCCTCTTGGGGTTTGAGACTAATACAATTGATGCACTGGCAGTGAGAGACTATAATAATAATGTATTTATACTACCATATCATCTCGCCCACACCACCCTGGAGCATCTTCGTCGCTCCTGTTGCGTAGGATTTCTTATGAGTATAGAAGTTAAGAGTCCATTTAGCACCATCGTGATATCTTAATGAGGGGTTTCATCCTCGTGAGTTGCACGACTTCCTCTCATTGATCATATTCTGCACCCTAAATCCGAGGGATTGAAATTACAATAGTTTGATATAAATATCAATTATTTTTTAGTGGAAGAGTTGGGTTTGATTTCTGAATGAAGAATGTTGAGATGGAGTCGATATTGAAATTATTTCTTCCGATTTTAGCTTCGTGTGTGTTCATCTCGCAGAACAACGTACCTAATTTTTTTTAACTCTCTATTCACATATTTACTCATCAACATCAGGAAACCAGCGAAGTGAGTATATCTCGCGATCGCACTCCTTATTCAAGAAAAGTTAATGTCAGGACAACTGTAAATTTCTTTCAATTGTGAAATAATTTCTTAATGAAATACCTTTTGGATAATTATTTCTGGTAAATAATTAGTAGTCTTTTGCTTGTAGATTCCCTCAAAGAGGCAGTTTTTCTCTTTTTCAAGGATCTAAACTAAATGATCTGCTACATTTATATTTGAATTTCCATAACAGATTAACAGGTACATTCTTGATTAGAAAACTTCTTAACTCGAAGCGTCAGGGATTTTATTAGTTTTATTTTCAAAAGCAGTTTGTACTCTTGTCGATAAGTCGGCACAAGAAACGGAGACCACAAGTGTATCAGGATGACTATCAAGGGGAGCTGGAGAGGGTTGAGGTCAAATCGTGATTCTTGAAGCAAATGGAAAAATGTAAAAAGGCGCCACCGTAACGTAACTGCTTGGTACATCATCCTTTTTTCATGTCGATCTTGAATCAAGATTTCGATTGTACGATATTTCGCCACAGCTTCTGTTTGCGAAAATCTTGAAGAGTTTGTTAAATTTACATTGTGAGGAGCTGATTTTACGTTATTCAATTTTACAATATTCAAACATTAAATCTTCAAATGGTAAAATTGGATTCGAATTTCTTTCGCACGGTCACAGAAAGGTCGAATAACCGTACTGTTTCCGACGAAACATCTACCCTAGAAAGTGGAGGCACTCTTGAAGTTCTGGTCCAAGGTCAAGCCCTCTTGCTCTGAACCAAGATAGCTGGGATGAGGGGGGGGGGCGGATGAATACGTCGAATGCAAATCGCGAATGCACTGGAGGAGCGATAAAAGATATAAGATACAGATCAGCAGGGTGAAAACCGAAATTCAAGAAGCGAAAACTTCCAAATCATGGGAGACATTCTAATTATCTCTCATCAGTTTTAAATGAAAAGGAGAACGGAGTCTTTTAATATTTTTTGGATCTAAAACTACCATATAGCTTTCTTGTGATGGTGTATTTTGTTTTTAGGTTTTACTTAATAATTAATTAAATAATTATAGTCACGAAACCTGGCACCCAAAGTTCAATCACAAAAGATTTCAAGAGTTCATGGGTTTTATTTTATGAGATTTAAAGAGACTTTAAAAGACATAGGAAATCTCACAGGTAGTTAAGAATTTTACAGGATTTTCCAAAACCACTACAGTGAAATCGCATCTGATCCCCTGCTCGAGACATCTTTTACAACCACTCAGAAAAATTGTTCGGAATTATTGTCGGTAGATTTGTAAACGGTGTGAGATGAGCGTGTGTGGGGCGAGAGTTTGTTTTCCTCTCGCCTTTTGTTCTGCGAGGCTAATCATTCCTATCATATTTATATTTCTTCGATATTGTAATATTGAAAGGCCTATGTCTATCTCTCTCTAACGCGTTAAGCTATCGCTCTTATCCAGATTTTACTTACTAGTAGACGTATCGTTGTGACAGAGAGTCTTTAAAAACCTGTCTTACTATAGACACGAACTTTGTGCTTATTACTAAAAGTGTGTTCTTTTTCTTTACGTTACGTTTAATACTGTGACCGTTTTTCAGAGTTCAACTTGAACAAAAATATTCTCTTGCATCGAAAGGATGTCTGGTTATAATTATTTTGAAAAGAGTAATATTTGCTGCAAGCAGATTTTTTTTAGTCCTGTGGAAATCCTTTTTACCTTAACTTTAAGAGAAAATTCCGTTTGAGTCAAGATAACATCCTTTTGATACCTCGAGAAATGAATCAACTGCGATTTCACTGTAAGTGGTTTTGGAAACTATCAACAGTTATTGAAAATTCTATGCAAACAGTTTTTGAATCCATTTTAATCGAATCTATCGATCCCTAAGTATATGAAGTTTCTAGTGTCGCCGAGTTTTGAACATGTATTATAGGACTGTCAAGTTGGGATAATACCTCGGGCACATCATTATGTACTCCATAAATCGTGCCCTCTACCCTTGAACAATTCTAGGTATCTATCCTTTTCTCTTATCTCATATGAGTCCCTGAAGAGAGAAAGAGAAGAGGAAAGTGAGGGAGGGATTGAGGGACTGAAGGAAGAGATGGGAAGAGAAACCCATGGAGAAACCTAAAGAGAACCTAAGAGACTCGTCTGCCTTAGTAAAGCTCAGGCTCAGCGTACGATACCCGGATACGGGGCCCTACACCCCCACCTCGACTATGATTCCCGAGTCCTATAGTCAGGATGGAAGGGATATACGGGGCCTCGGTACCTGGGATAGCAGAGGCCCATGCTCGGGGGTGAAAGGGGGATCACTTTTTCATTCAGGGTCAGAACCGTACATCACCCGCACAACATAGACTGACGATCGCTGGCCCGGATTTCTATGTGCTCGTATCCAAAGGCATAATTCCCGTACTTAATTCCCTGGCAGAAACGTTTCATCGGTAATGAGCACCCGGTGATCTCGGTGACGGATTTACAACGTTCTGGTGTCTGTCTTCCATCTGCATCAGCAGTATCTCTTCCTTCTACTTCTGATGTGGTATCAAGCTATTTGCCCTCGAAGTCGAGAGCCTAATACCTTTCCTTCTTAACTTCACTTCACACCACGTAATACTTCGCACCGAGGCCATTGGAATCAGAGAATATAAAAGAAACTGCTCATTAGAGCATCAATTTTCCCAGAGGATCCTTAATCTTTAAATTACACTGTGGCTTCAGCTAGAGTAATTCCTGAGACTCGGGATCCTGGGATGAAATAGTTGGAGGAAATTTATTTGAATCAAGCAAATTGGAAAAGATCAGAACACATCGATAAAGGACGTGAAATAAGATGAAACTTTCTCCCAGAATGAAAACAATTTTTTATCTAAAATCAAACCTCTTACAAAAATCGATACCACCAAAAGTAGAATTATTTATCCTGTAAATACTGAAGCAAACATGATTTATTTTCTTATTATGTCGATCTTTAATGTCTAAAATATTGGTAGAATACATAACTAAAGTCGTAGGAAAATTTTGACTAGTTAATAATTTTGTTTTTTCTTACGATAGGAAACTCTAAACGCGGATTGCGTGTAAAAGTAACTTTTATACGGAAGCTTCGGTTACATAGAAAGAAGTACGACATTGGGAATTGGCCAGGCGACGATGAGCGATGACCAATCTTGGATTCAGACGCGTTCGATAAGCCGGAAGTGGTTACACTTAACGTATCGGTGACGCAACATTTATTTGCAACGATTTATAGACTCCTTCGCTTCTTGCACAGTATTTTATGGTACGTCTCGTTTAGGATCCATCCTTTCATAATAAACGCTCCATCTGGCTAAATGCTAAGACAAAAGGCACTCTACAGTTTCATTGACTGAATTTTGAAATTTTCATCGTATCCGTTAAATGAATCACAAAGCACATTTTCATTGCAGCGATTTTTGAATGGGAGAGCATGACAAAACTTAGAAGACTCTTATCTGTTCAATTATTTATTCTTACACCTTTATTTTTTTTTATTTCAGATCCGATGAGGACGACCCAAGTGGGGCAAAATATCGAAGAATGGACGACGACAATATGCAGGACAAGGAGAGATTCGCCAGGTGAGTATCAGGCTCAAGTTAACTAATGATGGCCTTTATCTCTCCCTAATTTAAAGGAAGAATTTTTAAAGTCTGAGATTGAGGATTTACCGAAGAGAAATCTTCAAACTGAAATGGAGATTGAGAAAGCTTTGGAATTTGTTTTCTCCAAATACGATTAATCCTTAACTTGGTTTTCAGGTTTAGTAGTATTTTAAAGAAGATAAGAATTCTCTCGAGTCTTGAGGGAAATGAAATAATCTAAAATATAATTTCCTGGAAGATTTGATTGTAAGGCTTGATTTGCTTCACGGGTACACCCTGTAGGTTTGTATCTCCGAGTACGAAGATACGTACATACATTACATACCTACATGATACCTACTCACTAATGTGAGCCAATGGCGGAATGGGTAGCCCTCGAGCTGCTCCAGCGTGGGAACATGAGATACATACGTGCAGCGTCCTTTTAGTTCGTCCACACTAAGAAGAATTCGAAGTGTTCTATTATTTATAAAACCAGATGAAAATCCTTCATTTCTTAAGAAAATGGAAAACAACAAACGATACCAACTGGAAGTAAAAAAAATACTTGAAAAGGTTTAAAATGAAGAGATGAAAGAAGTGATGGTGTAAAATTTGAGATCTTAATCTGTGTGTGGAGCGAAATGATAAAATATGAAAATCTAGGATTTCTAGATGGAAAAAGAGGAAGAAAAGGAAAAATCAAGGAATCAGTTGTGAGTCGAAAGAACGCCGATGTCGCGCTAGAACCTCACTTTTAAGTTAATAACGCAATTACCGCCGCCCACCGCAAACCTCCCTCTTTCTTCGCGATTCGTATTTTCCGCTGCAAAAGATCCTCTGGCGTCTCTACATTAATTCAGACTCTGGCATTTTTGGTTTAAAACGCCATTATACGGGCGCTCCGCCGACGACACTGAAATAATATCCTGCAGATTTGTCTTTACATTCCGGTGGTTGTCGTTTTTATATCCTATCCGAGGAAAATACCAGGTTTCAAATCATTCAGACCCTTTACATCTGCAGAAAAAAAGATTTTGATATTTTTATTTTATAATTTTCAATTTCTTTTCGAAATTATAACTAAAAGAGTAGATGAAATTGATTTCGAAAGGGATATAAAAAAGTAATAAGTACGTTGTTTATCCGTGGAGTCGATTTCTAAATGATTTATAGTTTATACAGAGTCTGGAGTCTGGTGCTCTGTATATTGCAAGTTTTTCGACCGGTCTTGACCGTAAGTAAGCAGACGCGAAGTACTCTTATAGTCCCATACTAACACAATTGCACTAGGTAAGCGCAAACCCATAGCGGATACACTCGATGGGCCCAAGGAGCGAGAGGCCGTCTGAGCGAGCAACTTCGGAACGCCTGACCTCTGACCCAGGAGTTCTCTCCATCCTCCTCGAATCGCGTTCTTCTCCTCTCCGCTTTATACTTGCGATTTAACGTTGACCCTTTTTAAGTAGTGCAAAGGTAACTGTTACCATCGCTCGAACTGGTCCCTGGAATAATGTCCTGGTCGAAAATTGGATCCTGGTGACTCTCAGATCTGCAGAATCATTCCTGAAGAATAGAGAAATAGACTTTTAAATAAATTGGAGCAACCAATTGGATAAAGACTTATTTCTTTAGAAATATGCTACAATTTAGTATTTTTCCTATATTCTTTTTTGCAGTCTACATTTTAGCCTATTTTTAAACAATTTTCCCCATTCGCAGTGGAATTTTTTCCATTTTAATTAAACGAGTCTAAATAAAGTTGACATTTTAGATTGGATATATTTAGATTTGATTTAGAACCATGAAACTTTCATTATTAATTTATTGATTTTATGATTTATTTATTTATTTATTTAGTAATACTGAAAGTAATTGTCCTAAGTGGTTCACATTTAAATGCCAATTTTCTGTACGTAGTTGAATTTGTGTTCCTCGTTTCTCGAGAAGAAATGACACTGTTTCATACAAGAATTATGATCGATGATGTTTATCGTGCACCATGACAGTAGATTCTCAAATGGTATCGAGTGAGACCGTAATTTGAAGTCTGCTATTACACAAGCTGAGAGTAACGTCGTGAGTAATGGCAGTCTTCTCTACTTTGGCGGTAAACTACGTAATTATCTGCGTACAATCGTAAATTTAATGGCATTTAATTCATGATAATTCTTCGAGAAGTTTACAAGGGCTCGCTGACATACACGCGATTCTGAGAACTCTGATGAATTTTGATAAGAATATGCATTTATTGAAGTCTATTTGACATTTATACTTCTGAAAATTTACTTCAGTTTTTAAAAAATTTTAATTTGAGGACTTTCCAATTTAGTTGCTTAAAAATTACAAGCCACTGAATTAATTAGTACTTAATTTAAATTTTCAAGATTCATTCCTCCTTAAAATAATAACAATAAACCCGTTATATATTGTTAAAAATATCACATCTTAAAAAACAGAAGTTTGCACTTCGAATAAAGTAAACACAATAGATAGATATTTGGTAGTCTATAAAAAAGTTCCTACTTTAAATTGAATCGATTCGCTGATCGATTGGTAACCAAGACAAAACAAGTTAGAAAGTTCGCCTTGCTTGTGTGTCCATCAAACACCTAATTATGCCGTTTCACCTTTTTTATCATGAAATTTGACTCGAACGTAGAAAATTCACTATATATCTAAAAAATATCAATACTTAAGCGGTGAGATACTGCTGCAATAAATTCTATCTTTTACTTAAATATTTAATTGTAAAAATATTTTTATTTTGATGTTTTAAAAATTCTAAATGGAAACCTTAGATTCAAATGAAAATGAAATTAACAATATTATTTAATTACAGCTAAAGATAATTAGTGTTTTTTCTACGTTTTCTTTATTCAGGTTGAAATTCTTTATCTAAACCGCATTTTCTAGTTAACAATACTATTATTTTTTTATTGAAAACCGGATATGATCTGCGGTAAAGGATTGAAGTTAGCGTTTTCTTCTCTTAGAGTTTGCATGATCGTTCAGAATTTCGTTTTTCTTTTTGTAGTAAACCTGTAAACTCGATAAAACGAAGATCCCATAACCAGACGTAAAACTTCCACTAACCAGGTTTTCATTTTTTTTTAACCCCGTGAGACTTCAATCTGATTCTCTAAACTAGTAATTATCCTCTTTACCCTTATAGAACAGACCTAGACATTTTTATTTATTTAATTGTAATTTTTTGTGTTGTGAGAGACACTCAATTATAGCAGATGAAAAAGAAATTCATTTAAAGAAAACGTTGGAGTACTTTTTGCGAGAGTATCTTCAGCTCTGAAAGTAACAATCTTCACCCTATTTTCTCAGCCCTTAATCTCAGACTTAAGAACCTTCAATCTTCATGGTATCGTGAACTATGCAATTACCTTGGTTTTGTCTTGCGTCTAACTGTAGGGAGAATCATTGCGAGATCGAGCGGCGGCGGCGGAACAAGATGACCGCCTACATCACCGAGTTATCGGACATGGTCCCAACATGTTCGGCCCTTGCCCGGAAACCCGACAAATTGACCATCCTTCGGATGGCCGTTGCTCACATGAAAAATTTAAGAGGTAAGTCTTATTCCATTTTTTCTACTCTTCATGATCATAGTCGAATCTTAATAGAATTTTATTTCCAGAATTTTCTAGATGAAATTTAAAAAATTTAAAGAAGTGAGCAGAATTATGGTGTCGACTTGACTTTCAGTTGGCCGGGAAAACAGGGAATTTGAAATCGTCCGCCGAGTCGCCACTCTGGACAGTGGCAGTGGTCCAAGTTGAACTGTTGCATTTGTTTAAGAGGTCGATAAATGGATATTGGATGTTATAATATACTTAAGTATCCAATCTTAAGATGTCCTTAGGCTCTGTGTCATATGATATTTTACTTATGCAAAAAAGAGCGCGTTCCAACTTGGCTATTATCTACTTAAGAGTTGCTTGGTTCCGTTTTTCTCGCAATAAAACACCCTGAGTTTTTTAGTTTTTAAACTTAAGGGCTATTTGTGGGATTATATCGCATGTACCTGGGGCAAAATCGGTGTAGTTAACGGTACAAGAACAAAGATATCTTCCGGGTCTCTTATTTGTTGTCGATCCTACGATGACGAAATATCATGTTAGAGCATCCTGTATAAAGAATCGCACACCGTTACATTGTCCATGCGCTCGATTCAGAATAAGTCGCAAACCATTATAGCTGACAGGGCCAATTCAAAGTCGCTGACAACTCCCAACGTTCTCAGAGTATTGAATTTAATGATGGCTGAAAGAAATCTTTCTTTGAGTCAAGTCAATCTACTTTTCGATTACTGTATTACTATCTCAGTATTTCATTTCACATAACGGTTTGCTAAAGTTAAAACTTCTATTACAAAAAAAATTCGAAATTTTTATTGTCATAGTTAAACTACCCCCACTTTTTTCTCGTATATTTTCGTCTTAAGAATAGCGCTAAGAATGTGTCTACTGGCAAATCAACCAACTAGTTGATAAGGTATTCGTTGATAAGATATCTTAAAAGACTCGAAAATTCAATACGAACGAGACGTTTGTTTGTCTTTTTCGTGGAAAGGATAATTTGCAAGACCGAGACATAACTTGAGTGTAATGCAATCGACTCGTTTTTAAAGAGAGTACTCTTTGTAATATATCGTTTTGCTCAAATTGTTTACACGGATCGTGCCTCATTTCCAAACAAACGATTTATTTAATCGTCACGTACAATCTTTGAAAAAATATAATAATTCTCTTTATACCTCGCGAAAATGAAAACGATTAAGCTGGTCATTTTGATTCTGAGGAAAAGACGAAATTAAAACTTTATTAATTTTCATTAAATTCCTCTAGGTTCTCCAAGAAGTTTTAAATCTTGAGTTTAGACCGTGGAAGATTGAAGAAGGGAACCTAAATTTCATGAAAATAATCTGTCTGGGTGTCCAACTGTTCAGTGAAGTATGTGAACTCCCATATTGGGAGAAAGGTTTTGCGGAATTCAGTTATTTCTCGCAATCGGTGTAAACGTGTCGTTGTTGAAGGCTCGATTGGAATTGTGGGAGTAGAAGCTAACTGGTAACAGACTACCGATATCCAATGACAATCTCTTGGTCAGGTAGCTTGGTAGCTGCTGAAGAACGAGAGAGACAGAAATCGTCTCTTAGAGCAATTTGTATTCAGGAGAGCTCTTGTCGGGAAAGAGGAGAAGTGGCTATAAACAATGTGACGTTCCACCAATACGAGGAGATATCTCGACCCGGTTGGGTGTGTGACTAAAGTGCGTGAGTATATGCGTGTACCAAAGAGACAGCCGACCAACCCCTTCCACCCACGTACCGGAAGCATAGATCGTGCTTTCTGCATTCGATATGGACTCCCTTCGCTTGGGATAACGCCACTTTGCCTCGTCGAAATCACCACGAATCTCACGATCATGTCGACTCTTTTCTACATGATCATACACGAGACGTAACAATTCTCTGTCAATGCTCTGATGCCTAAATATCCCTGTTTGTCAGACGACATTGAGGAACTCATCACTTGGACGATTGGACTTTGACTTGAAAATTTGTTAGATGTTGGAAATTAAATTGTATCGAAATCTCCGTTTTTAAAGCTAGAGAATTAAAGAAAACATCAGGAGACCAATTTTCCTAAAAACGTTCCAGACTTTTAAATTGTAATTTTAATATTTAGTATTTAAAAGTTCGGTAGCCGAAACGCGTAAAAACAAAGTACCTACTTTCCGCATCATAAAATCGAACTCGAAATATTAAATCACAATAACCGTTTACTTGAAGTAAATAGCACTTTGCAGAAACTAACAGACAATTCACGAGGTTTACGTTCAAGCAAATCCTTTCTCACAGTCCGATAAACCCGGCCTTTAGGACTCTTAATCTTGATAACACGATTTGGTCGAGTGAGCTCATGTGACTTCATATGAAATTCGAGTGCATTTTTCTTTTCTTTTGAAATCTCTACTTAGGTGAGAGAACAAACCTTAGAAAAGATCTACATACAATATCTCTGTCATTTGTTTCTTTCTGTATTCTTAACTTATTTGATTTAATTTCCTATTTTTGAAATCTCGATATTTGACTTCTCTATTTTTAAATTATGTAACTAAGTTAGTTTTTAAAACTTACAATTAGATGATCTTGGATTCTGAGGTGTTAGATTGTTGAAAAAATGTTTGATGAAAATTAAGTCAAGAGCTCAATACCTGGGGTCTCTTAGAAAGTAATGGTAACGAAGGTCACTAGGGTCTTCCATAGATCTTGTTTGGAAGTCGTTAAAGTTCCTCTTCCCGGAATTTCTCGCATATCGGGGTAAAGATCGCATCGCACCGCGCTTGCCGCCTCCCTGTCCGCTTTGCAATTCCGATCTTGCACCTCGATAGTTGAGCTTCGTTCTACCGACGCTCATTTTTGGTACCACTGTCTACTTGTTTAGAGGGCCTAATATAATTTTCATCGAGATTGTATCTTCGACTTGTACCAACAAATTGAAAAAACCACCTCAAGGAAGATTAAGATCACAGAAATGGGAAATTTATGGCTTAGAAACCTTGAGGTGTTTATTATTTTTATTTACTAATAAAATTTTCTTAAATTCTTTTCATAGATGTAGATAGAGTTATTTAATAATATAATTCTCAAGGTTTCATAATTGTCAAGAATTAGAACTTCAAAATTGAAAGCCAGCAATATTCTAAATTTAGTAGATGATAAGTGTCTAAATGTTACGTTTTTTTATGTATTAGGTACTGGAAATACGAGTGCAGATGGAACATACAAACCCTCTTTTCTTACTGATCAAGAGTTAAAACACTTGATTCTCGAAGCGGCCGATGGATTCCTCTTCGTCGTCAGTTGTGATACCGGCAGAATTATCTATGTCTCAGATTCTGTTGCACCTGTTCTAAATTACTCCCAAAGTGACTGGTACGGAACTAGTTTGTACTCCCAAGTTCATCCAGACGACTCAGAAAAAGTTCGGGAGCAACTCAGTACGGCGGAACCTCAACATGCTGGAAGGGTTCTCGATCTCAAGACTGGAACTGTAAAAAAAGAAGGTCATCAATGTGAGTTAATAATTAATAATAATTACAACATTATTAGACGAAGCCAGTAACGTTGAATAAATAATCCTTAATACTTATTAACTAATTCTGTATATAAAATTTGACTTTACAGCCTCAGTGAGATTATGCATGGGATCCAGACGAGGTTTCATCTGCCGCATGAAGGTTGGGAATCTGCAAACTACTGGCGATATGGCAGCGGCACACGGCCTTCATCGCATGAAACAAAGAAATTCCCTTGGTCCGCCTGCGAGAGACGGTCAAAGTTACGCTGTCGTCCACTGTACGGGGTATATTAAAAACTGGCCCCCCACTGGTGAGTTTGGTATGAATTTTTTGTTCCATTTCCCATGGCAGTTGAAAATGCATGCAGAGTAGATATAAAGAGATTCTAAAATACTTACATCTTGTTAAATAGATAAAAAAAACTTTTTGATTATTCCGGAATCAATGCTAGTCCAAATTGTAGACTATAGAGCACACTTTCTTGTAAAAAATCTCGTATCTATTCGCACTTTGTCATCAAGGAAGGAACAAGAACTGACATATTATTTTACGCTGTAGGTGATTTTGTTCCCCCATGTATACCAGGTGTGGGCTTAGGTGACAGAGGCGTTCAGCCTGGACCAGATGGGGTCGTCAACGATGATGTCTCCACACATTATTGTCTCGTTGCCATTGGACGATTGCAAGTCACTAGTACTCCAAATACAAATGATTTGACCGGTCCCAATAGCAACAGCGGTGAGTTCCATTTCCTAAAACCATAATCATAATCGTTAGATTGAATAGAGATCGCAAAATTATTTATTGAGGGAAGCTTAAAATCCAATATCTCTCCCATAACTGCTCCAAATAGGGCTAAAATCAATTTGACTTTATTTAGATATTGTCAACCCAGGCAAAAATAACAAATATTCGATGATTTTTAGAATTTATTTCACGTCACACCGAGGAGGGAAAATTCACCTTCGTGGATCAGAGGGTCGGTGGAATTTTAGGATACACTCCATCTGAACTTTTGGGACATCCGTGTTACGAATTTTTTCATCCGGAAGATCTTTCGCACATGCGAGACAGTTTCGATCAAGGTAATTTTTCAATCAAATAATTGTTGCTGAGGTCTAATGAGATGTCTAATTATTAAATTCCTACTTTTTTTAAACAAACAGTGATAAAGCTCAAGGGACAAATGTTGTCAGTGATGTACCGGTTTCGAGCCAAAAATCGCGACTGGGTTTGGTTGAGAACTTCAGCCTATTCTTTCGTGAATCCATTCACTAATGAAGTTGAGTACATAGTCTGTACAAATCAAACAGCTAAGTAAGTTCAAATGACACCATATTTAATTCTTTTGAAAATAAGATAGAAGGTAAACTATATTGGATTTCCATGTTTAGACCATTCCATCCTGGAAGTGAAGCCCAGGCAGAAAATGAAACTGTGGCAGCTTATGGTCAGCCTGGTTTGGATTATTCTCTTCAGAGACATCCTGCTCGTGAACCTATTTACCCCGCTCAACATATGATGCAACATCCAGCTGCTGTTGCTACTGCAGGTAATATTTATACTTCTTTTACAGTTTTATTTACAATAAAATGTAATTTTCATGCTATATTAAAATAATTAAATGTATAAATCAAAGTTGCAGGTCCTCAACAAGCTAGACCATCGAGTACTCAGAATGTCTATCAGGGATACGAAACTACACAATCACCGATAGCATATGGTTCTCCAGGGCAACAAAGTGCATCTTCTTCGGTTTTAAGTCGTATTCAAAAACCGGCTAATACTTCTCCGACACCTGTTCAACAAACGTGGGCGATTGGCCGACAGGTAAGAGAATATTCTTGTTTTATTCTCATATTAACTTTTAGAATTATTTTAACATTAGTGCTTCATTGCTTGTCAGAAGTCTAAACGTTAATATAATTGACTGTTTACAGCAACCGGTAACGGAAGGATATCAATATAGTCAATTAAGTCCCTCAAGATCTCCGAGTGGTCCGACGTACACTCAACTTAGTAGCGGTGCGAGAACTCCGGCAGCGCAATATCACGCAGTCACAACTGTGCCTAATAATCCTGGTAAGTATTAAATTTTACTCATTTATAAATTAGGAATATAAATTTACAAGGCTTTTTTATATTAATTTTTTTCGAATTTGAATTGTTTTGACTTCAATGACTAAAATCCTTAATCATACTCTTTTTCAGGAATGTGGGGATGGCAAGGACAACAGCACCAAACTCAGCAACAAGACAACGGGCAAAATTCTGCCCAAGTGACCGGTCAACCCCAGCAAACTCACGCCGCACCCGGTGCTCCTGGTCCCCAACCGCAGGAACTCTCTGACATGCTTCAAATGTTGCAAGATCAAGGCGGAGCATCTGGGTTCGAAGATCTCACCATGTTCAACGCCAATTTCTAGTAGCAGTAATATAACGAAGTCAGCAACACTGCTATTCCATAGGGCTTCTTGATTCCTACTTCCTCTCGAGCGATTCACCTCGATAATTTGCAATCATCTCCCGTAAGTTAGTTAGTGAATCACCAGTTCTAAGTTTGTCGTTCCAGTCAAAGAGAAAGGGAGCGATCACTCTGCACCATTTTTTAAATAATCACAGACTCGATCACGTCGAGGCGATCAGTTTTTGATACGTATCGCATAGTTATAAATATTCTAGGATAAATATTGTCTGTTCGCGTTCTTCAGCAAGCAATCACTTCGGAGGAATGAACGGGTGCGTGGAAATTTCTGTAAAAGTGCCATTAGTAGTATGGTCAGGAAAATATCAGTTAAGGTTCGGCGACTCAAGCTCGTTGTCGATTTGGAATAAAGTCATGATTTCTTATAAGTGTGAATCATCAGAGACTTTGAATATTGTTATATTTATAGCTAAGTCACTTTTAATGCTGCATAGACACCATCTGTGAATGACACCGCGTTTTATATATAAATATATATAATTCTTATTGCATTCTTAGCTACAAGTAATTAGAAACTAGTAGATAACTTTGAAGCTTTGTGCGAAATCCAAAAACGAAAGTTCGTTTTAGCAATCTAAAAATACAATGGAAATTTTTAAATACTGCATATCGAGGTTGTTTTGAAAATTTTTATCGAGCGCACGGAAAGGTGGCTTCATTCGAAATTAGTCTATAAATGGAAATGTTCTTGAAAAATATTAATAAGTAGCACGAGAAATTCCAGCTTTATTTAATCTCGATTTAAAAAACATTGTGTACTTTATATTGTGAAAAATGCGTCTGTATTTTCAGTAAGAACACCCACGAATGAATGTAATTATAGGTTTGTTACGCAGAAGATGAATTAACTTCGCAAGATAAACAATTGGTATTGTAATATTCATACAAATAGAAATTTCCTCTGCGCTTATTATAAGTGAAGGTATAAAATTATAAATTTAACAACGTCCGAGCCTCTGGAAGTATAATTTCTCCCTTCCCATCTGATGGAGATGAATTTTATTTTATAGATTATTTGAGTAGACAATATTTTTTAGAATTGACCCGTTCGCGATTATTAGTGACGATAGGATCATGAAAATTGAATACCTAGAATTAACTTAATCATTTTTAATTAATTATTTAGACCGTGACTGTAAGCAGTGCAATCATTAAGATATATTTCAAAATATTCAAAGGAATGTACAAAGTTGTACGAACGATTTAGCATCAGTAATACTAAACAAGTAATTTCAAAATCCTTTAAACTCGATTTTCTGTTTTCTATATTTTTAATTGTAAATTCAAATGTCCATGTGTTTGGAAAGATTTTAAACACGAATAGAATATTTGTACGTATTTAGTAGTTTGAAGAGATTAAATTTCGACAACATATCACGTGAAATAAAAAAAATCTTTACCGCAAAAGAGGAGTTTTGATTAATGCAAATTTACTATTTAAGGATTTTTTTATTTTAAAACTGTACAAAATTTACAATTTCAGCTTAACTGCCGAAATTCGAGCTTTTTCTTTCTTTCCAGGTTTCTTGCTTGACTTTGTTTTAATCTGGCTCTGAACTTCATCTTGTAACTGATTGAAAAACGCAGTCGAAGATTTGGTGGCTTTGTTATCCTGTTCATCCATTTTCAAAACGTTGCGACTCCTTGATAATTTTTCCACGATCTTCGCAGTATTCTTGTTGCGTTTCTTTCGAATGTCGGTATCTGTCTTTAGACTTTCCCTCTTTTCTTTGGCCTGATGAATCTCGCGTTGCTTCTTCTTTTTCTTTCGAAGTTCGCGTTTCATGTCGGTTTTCGTTCGTTCTGCCTTTCCAAGAAGCTCTCCACGTTGTTTAGCTGTAATTGAAAAAGTAGGATATAGAAATTAAATTTTGAACTACATATTATTTTTCACATTAAATTGAAAATATGTAGGTAAAATATATTTTGACTTACGTTGAACTTCCTCTGGTGCGAGTAATGTTGCATCGCTTATAGTTATAGGAGCAACTTCTTCCATATTGATGGCAGGAACATTACTGATGATCTTAAGTTCTGGTTGACTCTAGAAATAAAAATATTGGTTTAATTAATATGAAGTTGAAATCATATATTAACAATGTTTAAAGGAGCTGAGCAATGTCTTAAAATCGAAAAACTTACCGGTTTAGGAGTGTAATGATAATTACTAAGACATTCCAGTGTCTTAAACAGCGAATGCATCATCTTCTTAAGTTCAATATGTTCCGGAGAATCATGAACTTCAGTTTTCTGATTCGGATCCAAAGCTTCCCTCTGCTCAACAAATTTCTTTTCATAAATTTCAGCCAAACTTAGCTTGCTCTTCTCTTGATTCATAATCAATTTCTTCTTAAATTCAACTGGTGTATCGACGGGTTTCACTTTTTTGTCTACATCATCCCATGCTTTGTCTTTAATCCGCTGCCTGATTATATCTTCCAGTTTTAAAGTAGTTTGTTCTGTAATAACTGGTGGAGGCCTAGAAACGACATCTACTTCCACAAATTCTTCCAAAAGAGAATTCTGTGGTCTGTTCGAAGCACCGACTTCTCCCTTTAATTGCCAAGGTTTTTCAGAAATAGCTTCTTCTTCCAGCACTTCAATTTTCTTTTTTAGACGCTCATCTCGTTCTTCTAGAGAAGACTTTACCTTCTGTTGCTTCATTTTTTCAGACTCGTCGTTTGATTCATTCGATTCGTCGGAGTCAACCGGTAAATTAAACTTTACTCGTTTTGATTTTAGAGATTTCTGATCATCTTCGGAATGTTCGGAGAGTTCACCTTCATTTTCCATATCTTCTTCATTCAAATCATCCGCCGGATTTAGATTTTCTTGCCTGCTTTTTGATTCTTCATCGGATTCAGGACTATCGAAGAAATCTGCGTATATATCTCCGGGTTTTTCGTCTTGGCTTTCATCATCTGAATAACCATTAAATAAATCAATAGAGTCGTCATCAGTCTGATCCTCATTTTTACTGTGTGCTTTCATTTCTTTCCGATCTTCTTTGATGAGATATTCATTCAGTTTTTGCATTTTAAAAAATTGGTCGTCAACGATAGAAGGTTCTATTTTCCGTTTCTGCGGTTTGTTTTTGCTTTTAGAATTATCTGTACTTTCTGTTTCACTGAAAGAAGCTTCTCCTTCAGATTCATTTTCGTTTTCTAATCCATCATCAGATTCTTGTTCGTCTTCGTCATCATCTTTGAACCCTTTGGATTTTGTCGTGAGTTCACCTTCGGATTCTTCATCTTCAGACTCTTTCAAAGGTTTTCTCTGCTCTTTATTTAATAAAAGCTTCGATAGATCGGATATAAGGCAGGGAATTATTTGCTCGTTTTGTAAATCTATTTGTTGCCATATTTGCTCCTCATCAAACCCGTCGATTATTAACTCGGGCAAGGAATTTGTTTTAGTAGTTGAGTTCTTTTTTGTGAAGTCGTAGAGGAGCTTTGTTGCCTTTCTCAAGGAGTTGGCAGCCTTCTTATCCCCACTGAAATTGGAAAAAGAAGATTAATTCCAGACTTAATTTAATTTAAGTAAATTGGAAATAGTGACTACTTTTATCCGCGCGGAAGAATATATTTAATATTTTTATTATATTCATTATAATATTATACATTTTTCCTAAGCATAACCTATATGAAAATCCGTTTTCTACATTTTCTGAGAATAAAACTAACATATAAAAATATATGTTATAAAGAATGATTAGTAAATAATACTTTTCAGAAACAACACTTTTAAAAAGTGCATATTGTTTATTTAAACATTTCTCATATATTTCTGTAATTTCTGCATGCCTATAATCCTAACCTATAAACAATATTAATATTGAAAATACTTACTCTAAAAAGAGTGTAGAATCCTTCGTGACATCCTCGATGGTTGTCAAAAGAATATCAATTACACTAGACATTTTGTACGTTTCATTTATCACTCAGAGATAATTGGTATTTTATATAAATAAATTCTAGACACATAACAATTAAGCATGTACACTCTGGGAGTCTGGGCACTCATACCAACTCATACACTGTCATACACTCGTCGACCAAAATTGTCCAAAACTGATGATGCGGGGCTAGAGCCGCTAGAGGCTCTCCTCGACATTCCCCTCACTCCTCTCGTGAAAATAGCTCGGAGCTGCTTGGAGGCCTTGGAGCTATAGAGTACTAGCCTAGCCACAGCCTAGCACTCTAGCCTCTAGCTGACTCTAGCAGTAGCTAGTAGCAGAGTAGCTAGAAGCTACTAGCTCGGAGCACCAGTTCCAGCAGGTAGCTCACGACATTTTCTGTTTTCTTTTCGCAAGAATAAAACATAAAACTACAGTGAACTCTTATTTTTCGCAGACAACCGGCAAGACTGTTCTTAAACAAATGGTTAAATTGGAAATGTAATAAAATTTTAAGCATGTATACATTGTCCATTCTTTAAACTTTTCAAAAGTGAAAAACATTTAAACAATAAATTATTTACATGTTATACATACCTGTAATAAATCTGAAATGTTTCATTTCCATTCGACAGTCAATAAATGTCAATGTAGAATATCATAGATAGGGTCGTCACGAAATTTTCAAAATACGAATTTCGAAAATCAGAAAGGTGTGCTACGGCCTCTCAACAATTTTTCATGGAAACATATATAGTGGAAGAATGTTGAAATTGTCGAATTTGAGAAGCAGGACTATGGTC
>JAUESI010000010.1:8110403-8129761 GCA_032275145.1 Synergus laeviventris
TATATATATCTAACTCAGAACAGTTCCCCAATTTTTAAAAGTAATTATTAGATCTACCAACAAAATTATTTTAGTGATATTTTATTAATCTACATTAGGTAAATAATAAAGATACGAAAATAAAGAAAATTTTTACAAATTTATCTTTCTGTGCTAACGGGAGATACTATTGCTTTTAAATTTTACTTTATCTTAATAGATAATTTCTCTGTGATATATATATTTTTAACGGCGATACGAATTTACTCTAATGAACCATTAATTTCTACCAATTTTTCCTTTTTTTAATATAATTATTTTAGTTTTCAATATTATAATACATAGTTAAAAAGCTCATATACATTACATTAAAAAATATGAACCCTGCGAATCAGATGAAATTTTTCAAATCTATAATCTTAGATATTTTTTTTTATTTTAAACCTCAATAGAACATTTCAGAAATTTGTTTTAAATTAATTAATTAGTTAAATAAATTTTTATTCGTTTAAATTCGGGTACTTTTTATTGAATCATAACAGAATAAATTCTTTTTCAGGAAAGCTGCTCGCACGGAACTAACAATGGATCGTTTGCTTCAAGACCCAAGAGCTTCATCAAAATTTGGCTGAGAAATCACTAGTGCATCATGGGAACTTAATAGAGACTTTGTTAAGTTCCCAAGATTATCGTTAGTGTTAGTGCCGCTCTTAAAATATTTTTTTCTGAAAACCTGCGGTTGCGGAATCTTCTTGCCCTCAGAATCCAGTGATGCTTATTTTCACTCTTCGAGATGATGTCACATCGATAGATACTATATTTCCTCTAAGGTGCCAAATTCTCCACATAAATAAGAGGTTTTCAATAACTACCTTTGATTCGCATCTCATTCAACAGGTAGCGACAGCCTGGATTCGTCGCTGAGATCACTATTTGCTCAGGCTGTAATGCCAGAACAAATCAAATTCAAAATGAATGGGGTAATTCCGAGCGTACCAATAACAACCCTCGCAGGTATTGCGAGTCTATCTGACTTACTATCAGAAATGCCCCTGCCTACTCCATTGTCTCAAACACCATTGACAAATAAATCCCTCCTTTTTCACCCTCGAGTTGCAGAAGAAGCGCAGATACTTCTAAGTGTCCGGGACGACAACTTAGTTCCTCAGTTGATATCCTCTTTATCACAGACTTCTTCGGATCATATAGAGCTTAAGGATCACTACAGTGTAGATCAGTCTCTTGACTCTGATCAGAATACACCAGAACTCTTAAAAGCTATTCTTCAAATAAATCCTCACGTTTTTAAGGGACCGCAGTACAATTCTCCGAGAAACTGGCCACAGGGTACGCCTATGGTGCACTCAAACCAGTCGCCAGCAAACTACGGACGGTTCTCACCATCATATTCCAATTCTTCAGGGTCTAGACAGACACCACAAGGTAGTCCCGCACATTCTGCAGCTGCGAGATCTGTTCTACCACCTCCTTCCTCTGGAATTTCTCATGCTCAGCATCCCAGAATGCCTATGACGCCCCAGAACTACGCCGATATGTCGCAAATGTCTCCTTTCGCCGTGCCTTCTCCCTCGCCCCGAGCGAGCGTTATTACGGAACAAACGAGAACCTCGACGACGCCGCAACACATGTCTGAAGACTCCAATCTCATGCTTTCGAACACCAACCCCCAACCCAATATGTACTCACCAGCTCATATGAGTTCACTAAACACTCCATTGTCGAGTATCGGGAACCTGACGCCACAGAATCAACTTATGACATCGACGCCGAGTATACACATGGCCTCTCCGATGCACCTAGATTCTCCTCTACAAACTGATCCCATGCAGAATGTGAATCTACAGCAGAATATATTTGATCCCATCATAACTCAGATGGATACTCAAAGCACTCAAAATAGCCAAATGGCGCTCGGAAATGCTATGCAAGAGCCGCAATTGATTCTAGATCCCGTGACTGGTCTTCCCGACATTGCGATGCCAGTTGAAAATCCAGAAGCGCAGCAAATTCTGAGTCAGAACAATAGCCTACATATTCTTAAAAGTGTATCACCCAGTAAATCCAACCTTAATTCAAATCAAGAAAACATCTTAACTAACTATGCGCCTTCCGATACTCCTAACAGTCCAGATAAACAGATGATCATGAAGGAACCAGTCGTGATGCTCAACAGGTTATCCCTAGCAGATCAAGCTCTCATGCAAAAGAGTCTTAAATCTTTCGTGGAGAAGGCACCTACTCGTGCTGCTAAGATGGGCTTAACGAATAGCGAAGTAGCGGATTCTGAATCTGACAGTGAAGAGGAAATTGGCAGGAACAATAAGCATTTTAAAGCAAGAGCTAAGGAGCGACAAGAAAAAAGGGAGAAGGAGAGAGCAGAGAGGAAGAAGGAAGAAGAGAAGACACCACGCAGGCGAAAGCGGTTCTTGGAAGATGATGACGAAGATGATGAAGAAAAGAAACACAAAGACGAAAGCGTCTCACCTTCAAAGCCGAAAATCAGGAAATACGAGAAGAAACTCGTTCCTGTTCTAGCGAAACTGAGCGTTGAGGAGCTCATGGAGACAAACACCTATCAGCGATTTAATTCGACGATGGATACTGTCTTTGAGAACACTGAGGATGCAGCTAATATGACTGATGAAGGAGATGATGGGGATGTTCCCCAAGAACTTTTGATTCAAAAATATCATCTTCAAGAACTATGCACTGAAGCCGCGAAACTGAAAGCCCTTGGGGCTATGGAGTCGATTCCAACTGATAGGCTTGTTAGACTTTTAAATATTCTTGAGAAGAACATCAGAGATGGTGCAAAAGTTTCGCCACTTGCCGATCCAGAAGATGATGCCGCAGAAAGTCGAAGATGGGTGAACCTAGCAATGGAACGAGTTCAGCGGGCAGTTGATGCTTCTCTTATCTCCTTGCATATTATGACCTCGAGCAATATGCCGAAAACAGTTTATCTTGAGGATGTTATCGACAGAATAATTATTTTCATGAAGTTTCAATTGCAGAACACGATTTACCCATCCTTCGACCCTGTTTATAGAATAGATTCTAAAAGTAAGACTGAAAATTTTAACGCCAGTGGTCGGAAGAAGAGGGCGCAAACGAAAGAAGTAAGAGAGAAGAGCATTCTTCAAGTTTACAACAAAATGACTGAACTAGTTGGTCTTTTGTCAGAGCTTTTCAACATCCAAGTTCTCACCGACACGAGTGTTCTTCACGCATCGACATTGGGAGTCTCACCTTTCTTTGTTGAGTCGGTTAGCGATCTTCAACTCAGTGCTTTGAAACTCGTGACTGTAATCTTCACCAAGTATGAAAAGCATAGGAGATTACTTCTAGATGATATTTTGGCGTCGATTGCAAGACTTCCAAGCAGTAAGCGAAGTTTGAGGACTTATAGGCTCAGTTCTGAAGATCATATTCAAATGTTGACTGCTCTTGTTCTACAGCTTATTCAATGCGTTGTTGTACTTCCGGAAAATATCGTTCAGAACAAGACTGCAAAAAAAGAAAAAAGTAAAGATAAAAATAAAAACAAAGATGAAGATGAAGATGACGATGAGAAAGATAAAAAGGCTACCCAAATCGACGCTGATGTCCTGATCATCACTAGATACGAGAACGCCACGAGAACTGCTGCTAATTTTCTCACAGTTTTTCTCAACAAGTGCGGAAGCAAGGGAGAAGAAGTGGACTACAGACCTCTATTTGAAAATTTCATCCAGGATTTGCTAGCGACTGTCAACAAACCAGAATGGCCTGCAGCAGAATTACTCCTTAGTCTCCTCGGAAATCTGCTAGCAGGACACTTTTCCAACAAAGGGTCAGACATGTCTCTGCGAGTTGCGTCCATAGATTACCTGGGAGTTGTCGCTGCGAGATTGAGAAAAGACGCTGTGAGTTCACAGTGCAAACTGTCTACGATTGATCAGATTATCAAAGACATCAAAGCTGAACAGCAAAAGGATTCAGATTATGATAAAGTCAAGGATAAAGGCATCAAAGGTCTCACAGAAGATGAAGAAAGGACTATTTTTCTGCAGAAAGTCCTTCTTGATTATTTAGCAGTTAACGGAACGAAGGATGCAGCCCTGGGATATGCTCGACATTTTTATCTAGTTCAATGGTATAGGGATTGTGCTGTTGAAAAGACTAAAGTTGGCCAACCAAACCGAAGTGCAAGTAAAAAGTCTCATAAGAAGAGGTCGAAAAAGAAAAACAGAAATCATAGTGATGAAGATAGTGAATCTGATATTGAAGAAATTAATCCAGATGAAAATGACAATAACGAACAGAAAAACTCGGAGGCTTATAGGATCATAGAAGAAAAGAAGAAGTTGATTGTGTCCAAGATTCGTCCCAACAGTTCAGGAACAAAGCCAGATATTCTTCAAACCTATATTGACTACAACTCTGCAGAACTAATTTCCCAGTATCTTGCTTCTAAGCGATCTTTCTCTCAAAGCTTCGACAGATATCTAAAACAAATTCTACAAGTTCTAACTGAATCGTCGATCGCTATTAGAACAAAAGCCATGAAGTGTTTGACAATGATCGTGGAGGCTGATCCTAGTGTTTTAGGAAGAGTGGACATGCAAATGGGAGTCAAGCATTCTTTCCTTGATCACTCGACATCCGTACGAGAAGCTGCAGTCGATCTTGTTGGGAAATTCACCCTCAGTAGGCCAGAATTGATCGACAAGTACTACGATATGCTTTCTTCAAGAATTCTAGACACTGGAGTCAGCGTTAGAAAACGAGTCATTAAAATTTTAAAAGATGTCTGCATGGAATGTCCAGACTTTCCTAAGATTCCAGAGATTTGCGTCAAAATGATAAGAAGGGTGAACGACGAGGAAGGAATCAGGAAGCTTGTTATGGAGGTTTTCCAAAATATGTGGTTCACTCCCGTCCGAGAAAAACCTACTGTCGACTCTGAGGCTTTACTGAGAAAAGTGATGAACATCACGGATGTAGTTGCAGCCAGCAAAGACATGGGACTTGAGTGGTTTGAACAGCTGCTGGTTAGTTTATTTAAACCTAAGGAAGATAAAGAGGATAGCACAAAGTTGCAAACTGAACCTCCCAAAGTTTTGCTAACAGCCTGCAAACAAATTGTTGAATGTTTAATCGAAAACATCCTTCGGCTTGAAGAAACACCACTTGATGGAGCGGAACAAGCAGAAAAGAAAGGATCCCCGCAGAGATTAGTTGCTTGTCTAACGACCTTGCATCTTTTCGCCAAAATTCGACCCCAACTTCTCGTTGATCACGCGATAACCCTCCAGCCTTACTTGAGTTTGAAATGCCAAACACAGGGAGATTACCAGATAATCAGCAGCGTCGCACACACCTTGGAACTAGTCGTGCCTCTGATTGAACATCCCAGCGAGACTTTTTTGGCTCAGCTTGAAGAAGACTCAGTGAAATTAATTCTACAACACGATAAGTCGGTGGTAGCGAGCTGCCTTTCCTGTTTAGGATCGATAGTGAACAATGTCACAAGAAATTTCAAACTGATTCGAGACTGTTTCAACAAATACTATGGACACCTAACCGAGTACAAATCTCAGTACGAAAAGGACCCCAATAATCCGATTCTTTTGAAGTACAGACCTTTCTTCCGTCGTGCACTTTTTACGGTCGGTTTACTATTGAGGCACTTCGACTTCACGCTCCCAGAAGTGATTGAAGGTTTACCGGAGAATATCAAGGAACAGGTTTTCGATACTCTGAATTATTTCGTTCACTTGGACAATGATGATATTAAATACTTTACTTTGAAGTCTATTGGATCTTTATGTATCAGACATTATGAGTTCATGATGCTTCCGGAACTCAAAGAGTTGTACCATTACTTACTAACTTCAGATCTCGCTCCGGTGAACATGAGGATTCAGGTTTTGAACAACATCGAAATTTACCTTCAGGAGGAAGAAACGAGGATGATAAAGCAGGACCAGGAGTGGGCGAAACTTTCGAAACAGGAGAATCTGAAGGAAATGGGTGATGTTTCTTCCGGAATGGCGAGCACGGTTATTCAACTTTACCTCAAGGAAATTCTCGAGTCTTTTATCCATATGAATGTCGGAGTAAGGCACGCTGCTTTAAAAGTCATACAGTTGATTCTCGCCCAAGGTCTTGTTCACCCAGTGCAAATTGTTCCTTATTTAATCTGCATGAGCACAGATTGTGAGAAAATGGTAAGTCATAGTGCAGACAAGCAACTACAAGATATAGAGAAGAAGTACCCAGGTTTTATTCACATGAGAGCCCAGTTTGGAATCAAATTAAGTTATCGGCTCCAAAGCATCTTACAAAATGATAAAACGGTGCGAGGTATGAGAACGAAGGAAGGTGAATATCCCTCTGCTTTGAATGGATTCCTTTATACAATTTTGAGGAGCACTAAGCAGCAGAGGAGAGCAATAGTTCTTTCCTTTTTGAAGCAGTTTGATGAAACGGCGAAGACGAGTCTTTCCCAGATGTTGTTTTTGGCAGATAATTTGGCTTATTTCGCATATCAAGCCCAGGATGAGCCTCTTTTTATTATTCATCACATAGATATCATTATCTCACTGTCTGGGACAAACGTTCTTCAATCTTTCAAAGAAGGGTTATTACCGAAGGAAGGAGGCTCTAGGTTACAGAATTTTCCTGCTGAGCAGGCGATTCTGATTGGACCTGATGGTCAGCCAAGAGCTGATCAATTGTTGTCTAGCCTTGAAGACGAAGAAGATGATGAGGAAGATGAAGACTCTCTTTTGTCAAGGTTACCGCAAGACACAACGAGTTTGAGGCAGCTAATCACAACGAGTCAAGGTTTCCTGCTTCTTTTAACTTTAAGGCAGCACTTGAAGGACATTTATGGATTCACTGATGCGAAGATTGGTCAGTATTCACCCTCGGAGTCTGCCAAGGTCTACGAAAAGGCAGTGACGAGAAAAAGTACCGCGCAATTTAAACCCAAAGCGACATTGCAGAAATTGAAGGAGGGTGAAGATTTTGAGGAGTTGGATGAGGAAGGAAGGAAGAAATTGTTGAAAGAGTATATGGACTTTAAGCAGCTGATGTTGAAGTTTGATCCTGATGATCCTGAAGAGGATGCTGATGGGGAGAAACGGGAAACAATTACTCTTCATGGAGTGAACGCTGACTCGAATAAATTCACCGGTGGTACTGTGACTATTCATGAACATGTTTCTCAGAGTAATAATTCTACGGATCATCCAAATAATTCGGTCAGTGTGAGTCCCCCGAGAGTCCCAAAAATTACGATACGCGCGAACCCGGAATTGAAGGAACATACCTCGCCAAGGAAGCCACGTCAGCACAAAACGAAGGAGGTCAGGAAACACAAAAAGAAGAAGCGAAGAAGAATCTCTGATAGCAGTGATAGTGGTGACGATTACAGTGATCCTGATTTTCAGATGTGAGTGCCGTGTATATATGTGTATTACCTTGAACTGAGTACACTTTGCGTACTTATTTAAGGATGTATGTAATCTAAAAGTGTCTCTCGTGCAAAAATCGTTGATACAAGTAACGGACGCTTTTAGCGCAAGAATACAGATTCTGATTGACTAATGTACACGTGATCGTTATTAATTCGTATCGTGCATTGCAGTAAGAGTGGAGCGATTGATCAATTTAATCAGAATAAAATTCTGCGAAATTGCTATTATCGCGATTTTTGGGAAGAATAATTTTAGAGAGAACATAGAACCTGCAGGTATTTTTGGTAGGAAATTTTTGGGGAAATATTTGGTAGGATTTTTTATAAGAGTGATAAAGAGGATAATTAATAGAAATTAGTTGAATAAATCGAAAATAGGTAGAATTATTAAGTTTCATTTCTGCATAAAACTTTCCTACTAGATTTAATATTGAAAGAAGCCGAAATTTAGCTAATTTTGTATTTCATTTTTGGAGATATTTTCAAAGAAGTATTCGTATAAATTATTCGTCATAAATCTTTTCACTAATTTTGTATACATCTTCTTTAAAAATGTCTCTAAAGTTACAAAAGTACCTTAGTTTATTATTCAGTCACTCTTATTTTACCTTTTAAGCACCCTTTATGACTGTTTTTTTTATATTGCTTAAAGAAGTCGAAAATTCATTTCTCACCAAAATAAAGTTATATTGTTAAATGCTCTCATAAAATTTCTAAAAATTGCCCAATTAAAGAGTTGTTTAAATATTTCAAAAATATTAAACATTTGATATTGCTTGAAATACCAAAATCATATGTACTAATTACATTTTTGTATCTTACTGTAAAAAGAAAATAATAAAGCTGAATGAAGACCTTATAAAGAGTAACACTTTTATTATATTCCAAATTTTCAAAAATATATCTATGCTTTTTTTTTTCTCATAATTTCTATAATTCAACAGTTTGAGTTTTAGGTCATCAGAATCTATTTTCAAAACTAATTGTACGATTGTACGCTTGCACTTAATTTTGGAAATCTTCATAATGATTTTATTCTCGGAATCTCGTGATTCGATTTCAAGTTGTTTTTTCGCTCCACCCTAATTGAAACACTCGACACAGGCGTTCTAGAAAGGAACTTGATTTTTGGAGAAAAATCGTTAAGTGCACCTCTGAAACTTTCTCTGAGTTTTGAAATCGAGTTCCTAGTTTTTTTCAACATCCTGATACAATAGAGCGCCAATAACTAATAAAGTTCCACTCGAACAAAATCGTTTGTACATAAATAGTACCTTAAGGAACGTAACTATTCATATGTTTATATGCAATGTTTAGGGACATTTTTCTCCAATTTTTTTGAAACAGGAAAATTCAAATTAATGGACCATCATTTCAATCAATATTATAGTAGTTATTAAAATAGAGAGCTTTTGTTAGTACTAAAAAAACTTTCATCACGATTATTTTGTTCCATCATTTAGAACGATATTCTTCAACATGTGTACATTTTAAGGATATGAAAATGAAATGTGTAGTAGGACGAATTATTATACTAACTACGAAAAAGTTTGTAATATGTGTACATAAAAAATTTTAAGTAAAATATCTTATTTTCTTACAAACTATATAGAGGTGACATTACGAAGAATACTTAAAATTCTGTTATAATATTAGGTATTTATTCCGAATTCTGTTGTCCCAATATAGTTTGCTCTGCGAAGTCTCGTCGTTGATTTAAAATAATAGATATTACGTGAAGTAGCTTGTTTTTATATTTAAAAAAATAGCAGGCTTCTATTTCCCTATTCGTCAACTGAATTTATATTCGACGTCCATCTTAGCTATTTAATCAGAGCGATTTGAATTATTTTAAGCATTTTTCAGAGAAGAAATGTAAGCAGTTTTAATCTTCTAGGGAAAAACAGGCGCAATTTTCCACTTTGCGGATTAACGAGATTGAGGATTTGCACATAAAAATTAAATAAGATATCCGGGAATCAAAAATTAATTAGTTCTATTGACCAATATATACGAAAAAAATGTAAAATTATAATTAGCCAGTGCACGCGATTCCGGTGATTGTACCGATTTATATTCAATTTCTTCCGCGTTAGGAATATGACATTATTAAAGGAAAAATTCCATATGAAGATGGAATGTCTCTTGCTATTAAAGAATTTAGAAAAACATTGTTATGCGACTTATAGTCACGTGGCCAAAATTGAAAACTTTAAGGAAGTTTTTTACAGCTTCGCTTTTAGATATTAAGTACTTCTGTTTTAATTTAATTTGGAAGGAATGAAATTTAAGAAATTTCAATTACTCTTTATCTTCCAATCAAGGACTGATTAGAATTTGATGCATGAATGAATGTACACTGTTAAAAGCTGTAATTTTAGAACACGTTTTCCCAAAAATGTGCGTGAACTGAAAGGACTTTTAATTATAATTTAAATTATTAGAGACAATCATGACTTGGAAAATGCGAATTCTTGAGGTTTTTTAACAGTGTGTTAAGAGTGCGTGTAATTCTGAAAAAACGAAACGATTAAGATATAATTGTACCTCACCGTCCTTATAAGCGTGCAATGGTAGAGAATTAGGAAAATTATTTCTATGATCAGTACGATTTTCCGAAACGGATTAAAAACTCTTTGAGGTTTAACGAATCTTCTCGATAATCCGTAGATGTGGCTTTAATAAAGTAATTTTAAAAGCTGATAATAAAGTATAAATGAATACAATAATGGGAAAAATATGCAGCGTGTGGGAAATTGTAAGTGTACAAATTTTTACGTGTGTACATATTTATTACCGATTATATAAAAGACGATAAAGGAGCAGAGAAAGCGTAAACTGTTTAAATGATAATTGAAAAGTTTTCGAGAGTGAATAGTAGAAAAATGGATAAATAGAAAAAGGAGGGACTTTGGGAGGAGGAAACCGTGACGAAGCATAAACGTTTCATTTCGCACCTTATTGTTCATTGTAATAAATCTATAGAAGTAATTTTAATTTTAAATAATTATATTTCTACGTATAGTTTAGGATTATTATAAGAGTTCTATTACTAAGTATTTCCATGAGGTGTTGTAGTATCGTGTCGGGTAAGATCCAATTTGTTCATCCTACTCGACACAATAAAAGACACGCTTGTATTATAACATTGTATCACCTATGTTTTTTGTATTTGGTAATATAACGAAAGAATATCAATTAACGAGAAGAAGGTTAATAGAAAGTATATTATATATTTGAGTAAAGCTGTCCAGTGTTAATGTTATCCATAACGCACTGATATGTGTGGCGATACCTAAATAACAACGTTGTAAAGCTAAGAAAATAAGGTAACGGTTGTTCTGGATAAGACTTAACGCTCACTTACTCATAACTTATTATGTAAATCGTCTGAAAGAAAATGGTACGTTCGTAAATAAAATAAACATAAGTATATATCAAAACGCGTCGTACCTCTTTTTTTAAAAATGATTTTCCGTATAGTTAATACTAACTTAATTAGCTATTTTCTAACATATTTTATTTTCTGAAACTGACTCTTGATTACGCCATTGAATAATTGACCTAAAAAAATTATATTCAGTTAAAAATAGTTTCAATTTTTCTGTTTCAAAATAGATACATATTTTAAATTAAAAACTCAATACCCACATTTTTGGTAAATCTTTTATATAGAGAAAATCTCGATTATTTTCTTCTTTACCACTAACTTTGCATTTTTCTTTCCAGATTTTAGTGCAATTAAGCAAAGTCGAAACTCTTGGCTTTGAGGAATCATCTTTTTTGATTCCCTTCAAATCATTTTCTTTTTTCGAATTCAAAACCCCTTTCCTTTTTTCTATATAATATTTGTCTTGTTCTCTGTGAAAAAAAAAGAGAAATAAATAAGAATGGAAATAAATTTAAACTCCTTTATAATTTTGTCACAAACTATTTTGTTACCTAAATGATTTTATCAAATCAATTGACTTCAAAATATTTTCTTGTCCACTTTGATTATGAATTTTTTTCAAAAAGGCAGCCTCCAAAGCTTTTCTTTTTTTATATTCAACAACTTCATTTTTTAAACGTTCTGCTCGTGCTTTTCTTCGATTTTCTGAAATTTCTCTCGACTGTTTTCCTAGTTTTTCTTGTTCCTCGTCCATTAAACGTTTATTTTCTTTTTCTTCTCTCCACTTTTTAATTAATTCTCTTCTTTTATTTGCTTCGCTCTCCTTATTTTCAAGTACTGTTTTTTCATGTTTATCTAGAAAAAACGTTACATTGTCCGTCGACAATTTTTCTTTTCGTTTTCTAGATGATCTGGTTTCATTTTTATTTTCCTGGACACTAGAATCGTTCTTTTCAATTCGAATGGATCGCTCAAATTCTTTTTGTTTTCGCCACTCTTTCACTGTTTTTTTCTGTTCCTCTCGAAGTTTCAAATAAAATTTATACCAGGCTTCGTGATTTACAATGCATTTTGCTGTTAAATCTGGACATTTGTTTTGAATTGCATTGACCAAAGCTGGAATTGTTTTGTGTTTTTTGCGAAGCTTTAGAAAAAGCAAGTGGTCTTCTTCAGTCCAATGTTGAGTATGACCTATTTTATAAAGGGAGAACTAATTTATTGTTAAAATTTTAACGATTTTATTATTTCGTTTAATCACTTATTTTCTGTTTACCTGTTTTCGCTACTAAATTACTAAAATTTTGTATTCCATCATAGTCTTGACAATCTGATTCCATATAATTAATTCGGTGTGGAGTTTTTGTTGAAAGTAATGATCCTTTGAAATCTCTACAATTTTCATACCGATGAAGTGTCATATTAAATTGCAACAAATCTGACTCTAAAGCACTTTGTTCTTCCATTAGAAGGTCCATAAATTCCTTTTTATAAAACTCTTGTATTTTTTGCCAGAGAATATATAATTTGGATTTGTATTCCTCAACATCTATGAAAACCATCCACAAATTTTGTTTGTATAGCAATTTTTTATAAGTTATTTATAAGTTCAAAATTATTTGTATAAATTACCTAAGCTTCCAAAATTTTTAAGATCCTCGATTATACTTTTCACAGCTTTCCATCCTTGGTTTACATCATCCACTGAATTTTGTAGAGACTCAAATATTTTCTGCCTATATATACAAATAAATTGGTTCTAGTAAGAGAGAGAGAGAGAGAGAGATATTTATTGAATGGTTTAGAAATATTTTTCAGAATTTTTAACCAATTGTATTCTTTTCGCCATTTTACCTTTCTTTTAATAAACTGTGATAGTTCCGCTGAATTTCTTGAAGTATTTTTGAATCAATTTTTGCATTTTCAAAATGAGAGCTAATTGTTTTTTCTATTATATACTCCTGTTGTTTTAACTTAAGTAGTGCTTTCAAATGCTCTGTTTTTTGAGCAGAACTTGGTTTTTTGAAATTAGATTCTTCTTTCGTATTATTGATCTTTTTATCTGCTTCACTTTTTGAATCCATAAAAAAGCTAAAACTTTAACTTAATTTTAAAGACTATAAGACTTTTTCCTATTTTAAGTTACAATATTTTGAAATTATTAAAAATCTTATTCTTTATTGACAGTGACAGCTTTTTTCACATTTTTCACAACTATTACTTCACTTTGTGGTACATTTACTTGTTTGCTATGGGGTTTATTGAAGTTTCCATAGCAATTCGGCAGGTGTTTCCCTATTATTAAAAACACAATTTACATTTAGTTTCTTCCTCAAAAAAAAAAAAACAAAACAATATTTTAAAGGTAAGTGTTACTTACCATATGAGCAAATTTATATAATCCGGGTTTTTTCCACAATTTTTACTTTTTCAAAAAAATAAGAGTGCACAGACTATTTGCTCATATGGTAAGTTGACTCAATTTCCTTTTCAAAAAATTAAACATTGCCCTGATTTGTGAACTAATTATATTAATTGTTTATCATATTAACTATATAATTATATTTCTAATTAATTTAAATTTAATTTAAAAATTGTTAAATTTCAACTTGTTTAATATTTTCAATATTTTTAACAGTGACCATAGGATTTATTGATTATTAGAGACTTAATATTTTTATTGTTGACTTATAGCTGGCGCCATGAGGTGCATTGGTGATACTTCTACCTTTATCGAAGAATTTGCTGAATTCTCATAAAGATGTCATGCACGACATAAAATCAATAGTATTGTTATTAAAATATTTTAACTTATATTTGTCTTTTTTCTATTTAAGTTGAAATAATAACATAAAAATTCGTTAAAAAAATAGTTGAGGATTGGGAGTTGGATTTTAAATAAAAAACAGATGTGTTTCATTTTTATACTTTAATTTCAAATCGATGACCTTTTTTACCAAGATTAGATAATTATCTTTAATATATAATATATAATAATATTTCAAAATTGTTTGAGAACATATCAAATTTTTAGAGATTATCGTCATCAATATGTGCCAGGATTCCTCTGCAAATATCCGCAATTTCAGGCTTCATTCTATCGCAGCATTTCTCAATTTTCAATCTAGATCTTTTTTCTTTTGCAAGTTTTTCACGTTCGAGTTTTAAATGTTTAGATAATCTTTCATTATCAAGTACAATATTTGACAGACGTTGTTTTAACTCATTGAAGTTTGCTTTTTGATTTTCGCTAATGCTTTTTGATGCAACATTATTTGATTTCTTCTTCTGTTGATTAGTCTTGATGATAGGTTTGGGTTTGGGCTTTTTATAAATGTTGCTCGGCGAAGTAAATCTCTTTTTTTCTAGAATAGTGGAAGCCTGAAAATATATTTTTATTTTATTTTTTGTCGCTTAGAGCCTTACAATATCAAAAATGATTTTGTAAATGTTATATGTTAATAAATAACGAACCTTTTCCTTTTTTGGAATACGATGTTTCGGAAGATTTGATTTATTTGTTTTTAGAACTTTGACTGGTTTCTTCTTAATTTTTTTTTCTCCATCTATAATAATTTTTTTTGTTAAGAGTATTTTATTCAGGGACGTTATTCCTCCTTCCCTTCTTCGTCTTTTCAGCAACTTTTGCACCACATCTGAGATTACTGTAGGAATATTATTTTGACGCAAATCCATAGTTGTAATTACGCAGTTTGTGGTAAGTAAATCAAGAATGGCTTCTCCTTTGTCGTTGAGTCCACATGATGTTAGTTTCAAAACTTTGAGCCAGAAATCTCCTTTCAAAATATCAACCAAGAATCTTAATCCTGTGTCGGAAAATTCTGGATTGTTGTTCAAAATTAATGTTTGAAGTCCTTGAGGCTGAAAGAAATTTTTTCCATGTTATTTCATTCTATTTCTTCAAAAAAATTTTAAAAAAAATGAAAATCTTTTACATTTAGTAAAACTAGATAAAAATATACTAACTGGTAGCGAATCTGAATCTCCATTTCGTCCAGGATATCTAGACAACTCAATTTTCAATAAAATTTGTTTCCTTCTTTGCAGAAATAGAGAAAGTGGATATCCGGATTTGCCAGTGAGATTGCACATGCTCAAATTTAGCTTCTCAAGATTAAGATTATTGTCCAATGATTCGAGTACTAAACAGCACCCTGAAAAAATGTTTAAACATATTTTTATTACTTGCAATTCGTTTTACATATTATAAAAGGAATGGTTCTGGATATAATAATAAAAATGAATTTACCTGAATCGGCGATCTGACATCGTGCCAAAGATAGAGTGTTTAAATTCGTGTTCCAAGATAATCCAACACAAAGTGTTTCCAGATATTTATTTGATAATGGAATTCCATCCAAAACTAGAATCCGCAGCATCGGAGAATGCTTTAAATTTGATGACAGAGCATCCATGAGGCAAAGTAGCAAATAATTCGTATATAGAGCTGGATATAATTTTTTTTCACTTCTGTGCCTGTATCATTTGATGAAAAGTGTAGAATTTTTTCATTATCGCATGACCATTACAGAAATAATTAACTTAGGGTGTTAAGTTTTGTCCTTTTTAAAAAAGTGTCCAGTCCATGGTCAGCTGAAAATTTAAAATTTCTTGGCAGAATATTGTTCAAATTTTTGGATAAAAATAGATTTAAGGCGTAAGGACTTATTTGAGGTCGTCTCCTAGTACGAAAATTATCTATTAAATCTCTTACAAATAAGTACTTAATCTAAGTCGTCTTAATCTTTAAGCATAGTAATATAATTTAAAATATAGTAATTAATCTTTACCAAAATCTTTCGAGTTTCTCTTTGCTATTAATCCGCTCGCGAACTTTTTTTGGATACCATCGACTGCTGATATGAATTTTGGGAAGAGTTTCATCCTGAGACATTCCATTTAAAATTGACCACCAAACATTGAGGTCCACGTTATCTCCACAAAATTCTAAACAATTTTCCTAAGGGGAGTGGGGTATTTTTTTTAAGACAAAAAAATAGATATGAAATTAGATAGATATTCGAGTAGAAATGGGAAGAATTGGAATGAAATTAATTTTTAATTTAACAAATTTTTGACAAACCTCCTCGGGTAAAGTCGAAGGATTTTGTTCCCTCGACTTCATTTTCATCTCCAATATAATAATTTTGTAAAAATATTTAAGTAATAATTGAGTTATGTATAATAAAAAGCATTTATAAATATTATTGTGTTAGCAAGACAGCAAAAAATTCAAAATGAAGACTAGCGACAGATCTAAAATTGATTACAGACATATTTGTTTCTTTGTTCTTTTTTTTTTAACTACAATTCACATGTTCATATCTGAATAATATAAGCTTTCTGATTTATTATTTACTCCCGATTTATTTCTCTCTTTCTCATATAATATTATCCTGAGAAATTGATATAAAACTGAAATTTTCGCTGAGAAAATTATGGACAATTTGAAATATACTTTCAACTATAATTTTAATTATAATCTACTATTGACGAAACAATTAATTTGTCATATTAGCAAGAAACAAGGTTAGTAATTCCGTAAATCAGGAAATATTCCTAACGCCGTTTTTGGAGAGAATTAATTGAATATCATTATTTGTCCGAATTTTCTAATTTTGCTTGGTTCATTTAAGATCATCAATGTGCATTAAACTGGATAGATTTCCTCACAAAATTCGATAACAACTTGTCAGAAATGAAGCTTAGAAATGAATTTATGGATTACCTGGTATTAAATCTTCAGGAAGGTTTTTTGCGGCCACCTTTCAATACTTCACCCCCAAAATCTACTAAGATAGGCGACATGGCTAATCTCATAGTAAGTTGAAGCATTTTTTAAAAACTAAACGATTATTTTTTCTGAATTAAAGACTTAAAGGATAATAACAGGGTGTCTACTAAATTTATAAAAATAAGGTACCCCTTACGATGGATATTTTTTTATTCTTTAGTAATTTTTCAGAATTTCAATTTACAGTAACAAGAAAAAAATAGCGCAGTTGAGTTGCAAAAAATACGTAAAAAATAAATTAATTTAAGTCATAAAGGTGAAAAGGTAATTTTTATAATTAAATTGATGAGAAATGGGTTTCAAAAGAGTTTCAAGATTTTTGGAAAATTTCAAGACATTTTTAGGGATTTTAAAAAATGTGAAAAGAGGTATTTTAAAGTTATTTAAAAAAGTTTGAGTGAATTAATTGATTTTTAAATAATTTTACCGAATTTCAACAAATTTCGAAAAATTTCACCAGATTTAAAATGATTTTAAAGCAGTAGAAGGGATTTCAAAATTTCAGAAGAATTTAAGACATTTAACAAAAGTTGCAAGTGTTAAATAGAAACATTTTTATTAATTATCCGGGGAAGTTTTTTGAAACTGAAAATGCACTTCTCGCATCAAAAATAAAATGAAGGACAATTTCTGGATTTTTTCCAATACCCGGATATCCTTACATTCCCGTACAGTAGGCACTCTGAAAAAGGATAATAATTAAATGATCTTTTATTAATTAGAATAAGTATCTTGGGATTGTATTTTATGAGACGATTTTTTGTTCTTAGCCAAGCAAAAATAATAATTTGAATATAGAAGAAGATACTGAGAAAGAAGCCGGATCAGAAAATTATGAAAATGATAGGCCAACTGTGATGTCAAAGTCACCTGATGGAGGGTTGTTTTTATCCCTTCAACCTGTTCCTCATGAAGGGTCTTTTTGCTATCTAGCCATCACGACAAAAAAGAAGAAAAATTAGGGATTTAGGTATCTCAAATAAAAACATATTGAATCTGAAAATTGTAACTTATAATTTGGACTAGAAATTTTTGGACAATCAAATTATGTACTACATAGAACAGAATTTCGTATTTTTATATGATATTTTCAATCCAAATCGCACATGATTAGAAATTAGTCAACAAATAATGAGACAAATCTGCGTGATACGATGCCAAGCATAGATAATGTACGTCACATATTTACTATCTTTGCAAATAAATAATAGTCTATTATCTGATTCAATGTGCAATTGAAAATTCACCGAGCTTGCATTATTTATTGTACTTACGACTCATAAATTCGTTTTTAATGTCTGGTTCCCAAACCTGTTCATTTTCATTTTCACCTCATTTAAAAAGTTTTATAAATCGTTTTTATATATATACTGTAGTTTCTTAAATTATTTTTTAGAAAGAAGCATGTTTTCATTGAACGTTTATTGATTCTGAGAGCGTATTGAGATTTGCCTTTCAATTATAATGAGATTCCCAAGGCTATCCTACTGAATCTTTCATTTCATGTATATTGAATTCGACCATGATCCTTTTTTCTTTGCCAGAGAAAACTATCCCAAATCATCAAAAACCGAATATTTCATCGATAAATATGTTTTTCAAAATGTTTCCTTAAAATATGGTCATAGATTTCTTTGCAGTTATTTCTGCTAGTCGTATGTGTTATAAATATAAAGAATGAAGCATGCGGATTTTTAAAATCTTTCTACCCACTATAATTGAGCTTTTTAGTTCATGAATCTAAAAATGATATAAGCTGTTTTTCAAAAGGTATTAGCAGAGTATATTTGTAAAGAGTACATCGTGTTGAGAATACACTATACATATGTATTGTGCGTGTCTTTAAAAAGCAATTGTGTAGGTAAGAAACCGTGCGTAACTTACATATAAATGAAAAATTGTTACAAGTGCATTTCTTTTGGTTCGTTAAATCGACTCGCTTTAGTCTGGGAAAGATTGCGAACCTGAATCAAAAGTGTGGCTCGTATTGTGAGTTCAAGCAGAGAATCGGTTATTTTTCTCAGATTAAAAATCAACTGTAAGATGTTCTAATATCTAAGAAAAAAAATAGTGCAGTGCCTCTATAATAAAAGTGGGAAATTTATTTGTGAGTATATAGAGGGTTGTCTGAAAAGTTTCCGACCTGGCTAAGAAACAAAAGATTTTTTCTTCAAAATCATTTTTATTTTTCAACATAGTCACCTTCTAACTCGATAAACTTATTCCAACAATGCTCTAATTTCTTTAACCCTTCCAAATAATAGTTAACATCTTTCTCCTCGAAATATGTGTTTACGTATGCGATAACTTCCTCGTTCGAAGAAAATGTCGATCTGGCGAATACGGTTAACCAATTCGAGAATTTTAGCCATGTCGATCACCGAAGTATGAGTATAGGTACGTCGTCCTGATGAAAAAGCACTTTCTTTTTCTTCAAATGTGTTCGCTTTTCTAGAATTTCTGCCTTTAACTTATCAAGTAATAATAATGTCTCTGATACTGCCGTGTTATTGTTTTACCTTTTTGGAGATAATCGATCAATACGCCATCACTTTCCCGGCGGATGGAACCGTCTTTACTTTTTTCGGAGCAGATTCGCCCTTTGCAATCAACTGTCTTGACGTTTCTATCGTTTCAGGCGTTTCAGGTGTATAGTGGTGGATCCAGATTGATCCAGATTTCATCTACAG
>JAUESI010000010.1:8133604-8157670 GCA_032275145.1 Synergus laeviventris
TTTCGGTGATTCGGTTCAGACGTAAAACGTGTACGATTATTCACACTCTTTTTAAAAAAGTCCTGAATAAAAAAAGTGCCATTTGTTTAAAAAAAACACAGTAAAGAGTTAGAAAATCTTTAAGAATAAATCGGCTTTACAGTGATGAAAACAAACAGTAATTGAATGATTTAATAATCCGTGAACAATAATAAATAACACGTAAAAATCGGCAGTAAGTTAATATATTCAGCAATAATTCTTAAATAAAGTGGAATTATTGATTGCAATATTGACAATGTGTTTTAAAATCAATCAATCTCGAGGGAAATTATAGATTCCATAATTAGAAGTGTTTTCTACAATTAGTAAAGATGTGACAACAGATTAAGAATATTTGGAATTATTATCGAGCAGACATGGGTAAAATAAATAGACTGTTTTTATTTATAATATCGATTTATAATTTATGATGATTTTAATTGAAGATTGTTCCATTTAAAAAATTTACTTCCAGTGAAGTTTAAGATTTTAAAATATTTATCTAAACGAAAAACATTTTTTTTATTAATCAATTATTTTTATTCTATCGTTAATAATTTTCTAATAATATTTTGTAATACTAATCGAATAGTTAGAAAATTTAATACACGTGCGATTGTTAGCATGTGACCTGCGTTGATCAAGAAAATGATAGGCAAAAACGATTTCTAAACTGGTTTCGGTATGACAACCTAGTTTCATAGTCGAAATGTAAAAGTGGTTCCATACAATGAATGATCTTGAAGCCCCAAATTCACATAATCAACATTTTGATCTTTTAAATAGAATCTAAACGTCAATATAAAATAATTTAAGAATAAATGAATAATTCTTTAAATATTTAAGGTACGCCTATGAACGTCTAGTTATAATTAGATTTCGCTGAGACTATCACATTTTCATCTTTTGATAAGGGAGAGAGTAAGCTGAATCGTTCACTAAACTATTATATCATATTCACCTTAGAATAAAAATATTTTAAAACTAATTACAAAAGAACTTCAGCAGCTATTAAAAAATCAACTTGTTTCCATTCGCGATTGTAGAGTAATAATAAAAATATTTAATTACTCTAATCAATTGGATAATGATTAAAATAACGTTTGCTTTACATCCAATTAATTAAGTATATCTTTTTTAAGATCTCAATTGTTGATATTAATAATCCTGATAAAATTTCTTAAATGATTCTGAATTCGCGAAAACATCCATATGTCATCGATAGCGGATCAAATTTGTCTTCCAATAGGGGATGAAGATTTTAATGGTCAATTATATCTCTACAATGGTAGGTACAGATTGGGTGGTTCCAAAAACAAAATGTTAAATGAATTCATCAATTTGCAAAAGTTCCAAAATATTCAAAAAATAAGTAAACATTATTATTATTATTATTGTTGTTGTTATTATTGTTATTATCATCATTTTTGAAATATTAAATATCTGTGAAAAATCTCACAAATTGGGCACATGAAATATTTAATTATAATTGCAATACATTTAAAAATTTTTAATATTTTTGGATCTCTATTTTTTTGAATTACTCAGAACCTGATTTTGCAATCAGAGATATTAAGTCATTCCACTCGACCTAAATATCGAGGCATATGATTCAAATTAAGGCCGTTTATCATTTCCGATACTCATCAAAACTAATGTAAAGTTTACACTATTGAAAGATTAGATTTAATGATCTAAACTAATCATTTATTATTTTATTTAATTAAAAATTTTACTGCCTTATTCCTAGAAGGAGAATTAAAAATGGAATTCTTGAGAAGAACTTAATATTCATAAAATGTTGCATCGAAGATTTTTCATTTTATAATTTAATCCAATTATCAAATAATTTTACCGAACCAGTATTCCATAAATTAGTTTTAGCCCATCTGAAATATGTGGTAATAAATATCAAGAATTAGTTCGATTTACTGATAAGATTATTTTTTTAAATGTAAAACATTTTAACAGGGTTTTTTCTTGATTTTTTCAAAGAGGCCAATGATAGTGAGAGTCAAACGGATAATAATGGATGGACCGTCACTGATACAACTTCCGATCAGTTCGAGTCTGATGAGGATGATTTGGATTACCCAGTCGTAAGTAGTTCTATTTTAAATAAACAATTAACTACGTAAATAATTAATTAATAATTTTGTTTGAGTTCAAAGAGTTGATCCCTCCATCATACTATTTTCTTTTAGTTTTAAAAATACATTACACACGTATAATTAATAAGAAAACTTGGTTATATCTAAGGGTTGAAAATTCTATTTCAAGAGATTTGAATGACTTCATTAAATAATATTGAAGTGACTTTCATGACTTCATTGACTTCCACGAGACTACGTAAATTTAATGACTTCATTGAGTTGACTTGATTTGCATAACTTAATTGATTTCATAAGCTCCAGATGATTTAAACGAGTTCAATGTATTCAGTTGACATACACGTTTTCTCCTAAATTACGTGACAAAATGATTTGTATGACTCTTGTTACTTTACATGACTCGCGTTACTTGATTGACCTTAATGATTTTACGTAAATTGTACAAATTGACCTCGAAAATTACCAGAAAACCCTTCAAGGATTGGGATTAGTAATTTGTTTAAATTTTGGGGCTGAATTCGTCCTACATTATGTATAATAATCATTGCCTAACATAATTTATAAAAATTAAAAACATATTTGATCTAATCTAAGAAAAAAGCTCATTCATCGCGAGTAGCCCTTGCTAATTGAATTGTCTTCCTAAATACTAATCTCCGATACGTAAGGGGTTAAACGGATTTTCTTGATTATTATTCAAAAATTCAAAAATATCAAATTTGTGGCGAATTTTCCATTCTTTGAATTTCTAAATAATTACAATATATACTTTTTAAAGAATATTTTCTGTAGAATATAGGATTGAGATGTTTACAACTTATGACTTCACTTGTATTTTATTGAAGTGACTTGATTGACTTCAATTGATTTTAATCAATTCGAATATTTAAACGATTGACCTCAATTTTTTCGACAAAAATCACTTTCGTATAGCTTTATAAATATTTTATGTAAATTTCAATATTAATAATAGAGAAAGTGTCATTTAACAGGTGTTTAAAAACTAGTTTATAAATAAATTACCTACTTCATTTAATATGTTATGCAAAATATACAATTGTATTGAATTTAAATGACTTGATTGACTTCAATTGATTTGAATAATTTCATCCCAGTGTGCAACTTAATTAAACTCGAGGACCGAATGAAGTCACATCGTTTACATGACTAAATGAAATTGACTTAATTCCAATATACGATTGACCTCAATTATCTTGTCAAAAAACACTTTCGTGTGGCTACAAAAATGTTTTTTGAATACCATTTTACGTCTTATTCAACATGTATTAAAATATTAATTGTAGTGATCAGTTTACTCTTTAAAAAGTAATAACGAAAAATCATATGAACTTTTATTTTTTATAGTATTCTAGTTCAAATTATTTAATAAAATATTTAATAAGCTGTTATTATTGTTTACTCAATAGTATATTTACGTTTTAATTTATTTTAATAAATAAATTTAAAAAAGCATTATCTATCATTTAAATTATAATAAAGCGCAACTCTAAACAATGTACTTAATTATTAAATAATAATACAAGGTGGAATAATTAATTTAAACTTCAGGAATAAAAATAGAAACAATCAAGAAATAAATAATCCAATAAAAAACTATCGTGTGCTTTCTAACAAATGTTCTGCCATTATCAACCCCTTCTTAAATATTCTCAATAGTCGACAACCCTTTGTACCAATATCTAATTTTCTATTCATAAAATTGCTCTAACCAACTTCAAGAATACATTTCCTCCTAAAAGTTCTGTAAGAGTTGCAGCAGTAATCATCTTTTTTTTCTTCCTCTCTTTAAATAACAATAAAAGTAGAAGAATAATTTCCTATACAATTCGAATCTAGTGGCCATGATATCTCTATAATACTCATCTAATATTCCTAATATTTTCTTCCTGGAACGAAAGTTTGCTTAAAGGGGAAAAAAATGGTAACAAAGTTGCCTCTGCTATCAATTTCAATGAAGATGCATATAAAAACTCCTGAGTCAGCTTTTATTCGTGGGAGAATTACAGCTGTAAAAGGCAAAAAAAAATTAATTGAACCACAAACTTTTCAGAAAGGGTTGTAAACTTATTGGTAAGGGGTTGAAAGGGCAAGCAAAGGGTAATATTCATGGTAGGAAAAAAAAATAATGCGCAAATATAGGTACTTAAATATGAAAGCTCAATGCACATCGAAGCAAAGTTCGTATTGAAATATAAATTGCATAATGACGGGTTAATTATAGGGTACCCCTTCTATTCTTTTTATCCCTACTCCAAGGACAACTATAGACGTTCTATAGACAGTTGCTCCGGAGCTACGAAGCTCCTGGATTTTTCTTTATGTCACCTGTCAACTAAGTTTTCTCTCGTCCAAGGATTCCTTTTGGTGAAATATATTTCATATTCTTCAGGATACGAACAATATAATCGAGAAAAAATTCATAATTAAAAGGAGGATTCTAAAAAGTGATAAGGAGTATTTTCCGGAAGGAGTTTCAATATTTGGAAGTACAATTGTACTTGAATTCAAGTTGGAAGTTGTCAAACATCAAGTGATTCGTTTTAGATAATTAATGTTTAGCTTTTAATTTATGTTTTAATTTATATTTTAATTATTTATGTTTTTATTTATGTAAATATGCACGTGTACATTGCACATGACTGACATGACATTAGAAAATAATATTTATAATATTTACACTTTGCACTTATGATAATTACGTAATAATTGTGCAAATATATTTGTGGACCGACTGATTTTATTTTTTAGTTAATTACAATTTATATCAATTAATAATTTTGTTTCAACAATAGTTTTTTCAAATACTTATTTGCTTAGTGTACATAAATAATTTAAAAAAAAGCACAGAATACCACCGAATTGGAAAAAATGATAAGGAATATTTTTCGGAATGAGTTTCATTATTTTTGGTAGTACAATAATTGTATTTGGAAGAATTACTTAAATTCATTTGTCTTTTTCGCTATGGGTATTAAATATTATTTGTACATATTTTGCGTACTTGCTACAAAGTGTGAATGATACTTAGATCTATTTTTCTATACTTCAACTTCATCAATCAGAAAATTGTGCACTGATTTTCAGTTTCTCAGCCTTCTAATATCATATCAACATATTGTACATATTTTTAAATATTATATTCACTGTCATGATTTTCTTAAAAAAGAATTAGTCTAATTGCAAACAAAATAGGATAATGTCACTAATAGTTTATTCTTAGTTATTTTGTTATCAAAATTATTTTGCATTACATTCAAGCTTAAATATCAGGAGTATATAACTTATTATTAATTTTATAATTTTAATGATTAATACTCATTTTGACGTAATATCATTTAATTCAGAGGCAGCTCGGGTCTGACTGGATCACAGAAAACATGAATCATGCTCTACATGTAACATATTCATCTACAAATCTACTACACTATCCGTGTGATAAAAACATCGTCACCGCACTATCAATGACTTTCTCAATATCTCAATATCACGATCTTGAAACCCGATTATTATTGTCTCAGTAATCAGTATCGTTTCAGTCACCTTTTTCGCAAGAACATTTCTCATCAATCATAACTGCGCTTGATACTTTAAGTTGCACAAAAGAAAAAAAAATCACTTAAATAATTAGGGATTTATTTATACCTAATGTTTGTCATTGATGTGATAAGTGAAATTTTAAGAGTAATTATTAATATACTATGCAAAATGTGAATATCTGCAAGTTTCTATTACAATACTTTATCATATTTTTAGTAGATGTCAATGTGAAGTTCAAGTTATATTAGATAAGGCAAAACAATCAGGAGCCAAATATCTTCAATTTATTCTTTTAGTTAAACATTGAAATAATTGCCGTCTTGTGATGACTAATGGTAATTGACATTATTTTTGGAAAGAAATTGTAATGCTGAATTGTATTTTAAATAGAATTTATAGCTGTTTTGTTTTGATGATACAGACTGTGAAAATAGATTGAAAATATATAAATAAGTTTAGAACAGCACAATCTGAGTTGGATGTGTCATTTAAAGTAAAAATAAGGTGCTTATGTCGTAAGAAGTGCAATGTTTGGTGGAGAAATGTGTGATAAAAAACGATTAACGCATCCCAAGTTGTTTATTTCGGGTCCCACCGGAAGTGATGACGCTTGTGCTAATGAGCAACAAACTGATTCTTGGTTTGCAAGTTTTCTTAGGCTATTCTGTAGGCGAATGCGTAAAGAATGGCTTGCAAACAGTGATAAGATTCTTGTCAAGGAAACCTCTTCGACTTTGTTTTTATCTCCGGTACGTGTAAAAATATTGAATATCAAGCACTGATGGATATCCCATACCTTGTTTACAATATTATTATGTTTTTTCCCTCATCTTACATGAAAAAGAGAAAAAGAACCTTTTTTGTGACTACACTCATTGTTAGAATAATAGAATCTCATTTAAAAGGAGAATTTTTGTTAATTAATAGCACACTGCAAACAAATAAGTAAACTATGCATAAGTACATTTCACAAATAATTAAAAGATAACATTCGTTTTTTTAAGGGCAGTACATAAATAATTAAAATGGGAGAAAATACCTTCAGTAAAAAGTAAACGTGAAGAAGTTGCAAAATACGAACTTGTACATTTTGTTTTTGTTATTTTGGATAATATTATTTACTAGTAATACATTTTCTTTTCTTTTATTTTTACAGAAAGGACCCCAAGATCTTAGTCCTAATTGGTTGAGCACCAGCATACCGGAAACTGTTAGGGTAGAGTTTTAAAATATATTAAGTTGCAATTCAATTTTTGAGAAAAATAAAATGTATTTAACGCTAATTTTGCAGGTTTTATTAGTATTTGAAAAAAAGGATCAACAATTGGAGGTTCTTGCTTCTGTAGCTGAGAAAATAAACTGGACAGTCTCAATTGCAAAAGATCTGGAGACTGCAGTTGAGGTTTTTGAAAATCGATTTCATGATTTAGTAATAATCGATCATAGAGGGTCACATGGTCAAGAAGCTGAGGAAATTTGCAGGTTTAGAAAGAATTCTTATTTTCATTTAAAATATATATTTAAAATTTGAATACATTTGACTTCATATTTTTATAGGACCCTTAGGAGCACAAATTGTCATCCTAGTTCTGTCATTATAGCACTCGTAAAAAAGTCGTGAGTATAGAATAATATTCAAAAAGTTGATCATTATTTTACCTTTAAAATTTGAATATTGTAACAGATTTTAGATAACTGAATCTTAAGTAAAATTTTTTTCTAGGTTTCTCATGATTGCAGATGGGAAGGAAATTTCCGCGTTACGTTTATTGGACGCTGGATTTAGTAGAGTATATATATATATATATGTCACTTATATTTAAATTAATAATAATATTGATATATTTGTATAAAATAATTTATAAAAGATCGTGTATTGTGTTTAATTTTAGGCACTTGTGGAATGTTCGCATGACAAGATATTATTAAATGAACTTTTAGGAATTTATGCAAGTGCAATCAGGCCGAAAGCTCAACTAGCATCGGCTCATGCGCTTTATTTGGCAGTTGACAGATGTAGGGATATGGTTCATGTAACTAATGATCAACATATCGTGCAGGTATTTTTTATTTTAAAAACCAAATTTCAGTTAACGTTCAAGTTAATCATAATTCTATGTTTGTAGTTTGCAAACAGAGTTAGTGAAAAATTGCTGGGATTCAAAATGGAAGAATTGGTTGGAACAAGTCTCACTGAGATAATAACTTGTGAAAATTTTGTATTAATGGATCAACAATTACAAAGGGGTCGGGAGTTCGAAGGAAACATGAATTGCAAAAGAAAAACCAACGACACGATTACCATCAATTGCAGGATAGTACCGTTCTGTGCATATGGAAGGTATTTTACAATGTTTAACATAAAGCTTTACAAAAATATATTTTTATTTTCTTAAGTTTCTTATGTTAACTTTAATTTATTCGAAATGTTACTAGAGTATAATTTATATTCCAGAAAACCAACACACTACATTTACGTACACGACACAACATATCTGTTGGAAAATTTAGGATTAGCATCAACACACATGGGATCTCAACAAAATCCTAGAGGAAGCTTGTATTCCTTAAGAAGAGGCTCGTTTGACGTTAGATCTCTCGGAAGCGATAGTAAAATAATTTTTACCATTTTCATTAAAAATAATTGGTTTTTGTCATTATAATCAGTAAAAAGCACTCTTGTAAAATCTGCATGTTTTAATATTTAACAGCACAAAGACGAGGTAGCTTGGCAAAATTAAATAATTTACCTCTTGAAGCACCAATCACAAAAGTCATGATTCTACTGAACAATGCCATGTTAGAAGCAACGAATCCAGAAGTCGCTATGCAAATCGACAAAGTATGTAAAAATGTTAATCAATTGGATTTTTCGTTTAATTTCAAAACTGTTCTTTGTGCTACACATGCATTTAAGAACGTTATTATAATTTTAATACGTTATTTTATGTTAATATTTGGAGTTTTACAGGCAATTGAGACACTCAGAAGTACTGAATTGTATGCACCAGTTATGAAGGAGGATAAAAAAATCGTCTATGACCCTGTGACCTCAGATTTGATTGGAGCTTTGATTTCTGTACGAGTGATTATGTTCGTTATCAATTACTATTCATTTCTAATTTCAATATTTATTGAATTTGCACATATCTTTTAATATTTGAACAAAAAAAGACAAAATATTATGTTTTACGACATTTGGTTTTAATTTTAAGGCACCTCATTGTAAAGATTCTCGAAGATCATCGAATGATTCTACTGGTAGAATATCAACAGTGAAGCTTTTTAGTCATGACAATTTTAAGGTAAAAACCTTAAGGGCTCCACACGAAATTGACGAATTACTAGATACGTGTATGGATTGGGAATTCGATATTTTCAAATTGGAGATTTTATCTGGCAGGAGGTTTGTGTGTGATTTTCAAATATTGTTTATACTTGTAGGTTGAATGAATTCAAGAATGACTGATGCTTATTAAATTGATCATTTTTTAATTATAATAATTAATATAATTATTAAATTTGCGTTCGACTAGAAACGTCTTTTTTTCTACATTTTACTGCATAGTTCATGAACTAATCTTTTTTTTACTGATTCATTTCAGACCATTGGTTTTCTTAGGTTTAAGTATTATGAATCATTATCATGTAGCAGCTGAACTTGGTTGCGACGAAACGACAATGCAAAATTGGTTAACAGTAATAGAAGCCAATTATAGGTCAGAAAATAGTTATCACAATTCTTCCCATGCTGCTGATGTTTTACAAGCTACAGCAAAATATATGCAATCTGATAGATTAAAACTTATTTTGAACCCTTTGGATGAAGCAGCAGCCCTTATCGCTGCTGCTGCTCATGATATTGATCATCCAGGCAGATCAAGGTAATATTTTCCTATCTAAACTGTTCAAAATTTCATTTACTCTTATACAATTTATTTAAACTCTAGGGTAATTCTTCTTTTTTTACAGTCTGTTTCTGTGTAATTCAAATAGTAAATTGGCAATTTTATACAACGATCTTACGGTTCTCGAATCCCATCACGCATCACTGACATTCAAATTGACATTGTCAGACGAAAATGTTAATATTTTCAAGGTGAGAACATGTTTTATAATTTTTATATTAATTTAATGATATATTTTACATCATTCTTTCAATTTTTAATTTACTAAAGACTGATTCAAAATAGTTAATATGATATTTAATATAATAGAATTATGTAAATTCATTGTTAAATTCTTTCGTTTTCATCGTAAAAATATTATGTTAAAACAATAAAATGTTCCCTCTAAAATATATTTTAAATAAACGAATTTGTTTATTTGCTGAGCTTTTATTGGATTTTGAATTTTAGAATTTAGAGAGGGAAGATTACAAAATGCTGAGACAAAATGTCATAGATATGATTTTGGCTACTGAGATGACCAAACATTTTGAACATTTGGCAAAATTCGTGAATGTCTGTAGCACCAGAGGAGATGCCCAATCTGAGGTAATAAAAAAAAAATGACAATTTTAGTAAATTATATTACATTATACGTATATTTTACTTTTCTTTTAAAAATGTTTATTTCAGTCTCTTTCAGACGTTGTAGACAGTTCTATACTTTTAATACCAGAAAACATCACCTTGGTGAAAAGGATGATGATTAAATGTGCAGATGTTTCAAATCCAACGCGACCATTGAGAAGTTGTGTCGAATGGACGAAAAGGATTGCAGAAGAATATTTCAATCAGGTAATTTTTACACAGACTTGTGTATATAATAAAATAAATAAACGTACATATAGAGAGTTATACTTATGATTGATTAATTATGTGAAATTTAATTTAGACTGATGAAGAAAAGGCTAAAAAATTGCCAGTAGTAATGCCCATGTTTGACAGACAAACCTGTTCCATACCTAAATCCCAAATAGGTTTCATAGATTATATAATTACGGATATGATTGAAGCGTGGAGTGGTATGTTAATTTAAACACCCATAAATATTTATTCAAGTCCATTGTAATCATAAAAATTAACAAACGACTAATTACTTGTTGTAGCTTTCATCGATATGCCTGAAATGGTTGGATATATGAGGCAGAATTACGAAAGGTGGAAAGAGTATCATGTAGGTTTTTTTATATTCAATACAATATATAAAAAAATTGAGAATAATAAATGACAATCATTATATAATAAAAATAACGTTTGCAGTAATTTTTGTTGATTTTACAGGAACAAGGCATATCGACATTACAAGACGTGGAATTGCTACAACAAACACCAGAATTGGAAATTTATAAATTACCTCAATTTCAATAGGAATTAAACTTTGATTCTCCGTCCACAAATTATTTTGATAACGTTATTGTATAAATTATAAAAATGAACAAGTTTAAAAGCAGTAAAAGTAAAAAAAAAGTTGTATTGTAAATGATTATACTTTTGCTAAATATATAGATAGTAAAAAATATAACTTCTATTTTCAACTTGCATAAAGTGTAAGGAAACATGCCTGACCAGTTTAATTAAATACTCCAGAAAACTCTTATCTTAAACTTCTTCTCTTCTTAATCAGCTGCTATACTGAAAATCTTTCTCATAAAACCTAAAAATTAAAGGAGGTGTGGAAATCATTATTTATAAACACTTTTTTACATGTGTAAGAGTTTTTTTTATTTGTTTTTTAAATCTCTTCTCTTGCCAATCAATTTTATCAATATTCGAAGGTAAATTTCAAATCTCGTGTGAAGAGTAACATATTTTCGAAAGGAATTTTCGCTTTTCTCTATGATGGAGTTTTTTTTCTGACAACAACGTGGATCTACAACTTGAATCTTAATCAGTTTGAAGTGTCACAATATTTCCAATTAATGCATGCACAAGAATTATGTGTAATCATGACAATGTTGACTCAAGCATTAAAACCACATCAATTATCCATCAAAGTACATAGATATTGAGAAGCGATGTTACTAAGTTACAAATATTCAAAAGTTCTAACTGTAGTGCAAATACGTACGTTGCTACAAATTACACATTCACATCGAAGGAGTATTAAAGTTATTATAGCCGTTTTATCCAGTACTAGAGAATTACTCTGATTGTAACTAAGAAATTCAATCTTGATTGATCTTAATATCAACTTTATAACTTTTACGAAGGATGTTATTAACCGACACTTATGCTTACTTTCTTTCTTAATACCTAGCACAATGCCACACATATGATGCACATGCACCCATCACAAATTTCTAGTTTTGTATCAAATCTTGTATCTGTTGTTTGTCGAATACTTTTAAAACTGGGACTTATTACATTCCTATCCTAATTTTACCTATCCAAATAGTAGTTCTTTTTTTCTTTGAATCAGGATGGTTACGAATGAAGAAAATTGCATGCAAAAAAGCTTTACGTAGTTAAGGAAGGAAATATGTATTATAAGCGCCTAATTCTAACCATACATAGTCATAACTTAAGACCTATTCCTTTTTTTGGGGGCATTTAGCCATTTTTATTTGGTTTTTTACACTTCTTATCTTACTGGCATATCGAATTTTAATCTTATGCTAGATTACGCGTCTTTCGAGTTCTTACGGTCTTATTTGCGTGCCGTAAGCGAATTTAAAGTCCCTCGCAATGCAAAGTTTAATATTTGACGTGAAAAGATATTTTTGGGCAAGGAGTAATCATAAAACTTTGTAAACCTACGGAGGCGTCTCACGCCCCCGTTTCTGGCAACTATTTAAGCTTACGTGAGATATTTCGGTCAGTCGAGCTTAAACCAGAAGATCGTTAACTTCCTCAAATTCATAAAATTGACGTCCACCTTTCCACGTACGTATGAGTGTATTATTTCCTTTGGATTTTACCTGATAACAACTGTAAATACCTTATACATATAACTTAGCCTACTTTACTCAAGATATGATTGAATCATTCCTCTTCTTACTTTCCTGCCCTTTTTGTACTCTTCTGCACTTATTTTAATCTTTTTTGATCTTAGATTTGTTCTTAGTCCAGCTCTAATTATACCTCTAATCATTATTATTGTACGGTTTAATGATTATTATCGAAGTCTTTAATATAATTATTGTAGGGGTTTATCATAGTTATTATTTTAATTGTAAGTGACGACTCTTCCCTAGCAATACTTCCTTTATACCCTAACACTTATCAAAGATAGGAAAACGCGATCTAAAGAAATCAGGCACTAGCGATTGAGTACTGCAGGGATGGGTTTTTACTACAGAATTTCAATCTGCACAATCGATATTTTTTTTCCTGTACCTTCATGCTACTCTACGACTAAGGAATCACACCCTTGAGCTATCTTGATGTTCTTTTTCGTTACCTTACAGTAATCAAACTTTAAATTCTTTCACAAAGCGATCTTAAATACCTGCTTATTTTGATATCAAGCATGCTAAAATTCCAAAATCAAAGAGATTATTATTACCCTAAGGTACTTGAAGTTCTCTAATTGTGCGGATTTACGCTAATTCGCATGTTCGCTAAAGTGTAATGAACGACAGTATACGTAAGATGTGATTAAACGCGATTAAACATGATTAAACATGATAAACATGATCAAGATTAAACATGGTTGAGATTTAGTTTTAACGAATCTACTGACATTGAATGCTAAAATTCGAGATCTTAATTCATTAATTCGTTAATAGATGGAAGAACTTTTTTTTATCTCGGACAGCAACATTCAAAAGATTAGAGAGTAACAGTTTAGCTTCAATGCATATCATATTCAAGAAAAATTAGCCACTTAGAACCATTAATCCCTAAAACTTTACCTCCTTAAGATTTTACCTTACTACAAGATCTTGTTAGCTTTCTTAAATTCTTAAAATTGTCTTAATCCATCAGATCAATCTAACCCGGACTACAATATCCTTATCATTATTAAATCCTCGGAAGATACAACTCATAGTTAATGTTTTTGTTTAGATGTCAACAGTGCCACTCATGTTTCGTGACTGGTGGGATGATTTTGACAGGCCCAGCAGATTGCTGGACCAGCATTTTGGCAGTGGCCTCAGTCGAGATGATCTTTTCTCGACTTTTTCCAATTTGGCATTAACAAGGCCACGCCCAGTTTTTGGAAATGCATCCTACTACCGACCTTGGAGAACTGTGGCACGTCAAAATTCTGGTGGTGCAAGCACCATCCAAGCTGACAAGGATAAATTCCAGGTAAAGATCTATTTAATTAAACTGACCCTTTCATTTGCTATAGCATCCTCCTTCCCACAAAAACCTACTGATTTTATTTAGATTTTTTATTTTTGCAATGCAATTTGCCTCTATTCTTTTGAGGCTAATATGTTTAGTCATCTCCAATCAATTAATCAAATCCTATTAAGGATTTGATTAACTGATCAAAGGCTCTTACAGAGCCAGTAAAATTGTGTGCGCTTCTTCAGAATCAGTAGTAAAGTCCAGCATAATACTTTGCATTGTTCAGGACAGCTTATTCGAAAATGCCCATTATTATTTTTTATCTATTGGGTGTTTCTCTTTTTTTTCTCGGACGATTGTCTCTGCCTTCGATGGTCCACTCGAATCTTTCTCAAGGAATCGGACTGATCTGATTCCTTGAGAAAGATACGGGCTGACACAAACACCCTCACTTAAGAAATGTCTTCCTCAGTTCTTTATTGTTCCTTAATAAATCAGTATTAACTTAATCAGTAACAATGAAAATATAAAATAAAACTAGATTCAAAATAGTTTACTTCGAGAAAAATCTACTAGATTCAAAATTGGTTTAGGAGCAAAAAGTGTTTTAAAAGAAAGTATTGATTCGAAAAGGCTTAGAGTTAATAATTTGATCTCTAACTGTGCCCTTATTTATAAATCTTAATTAAACTGGATAAAACGTCTGTAAAACGCGCACTCAAATAGTATACAACGCTCGCTTAAATATGTTAGGTAAAAGATCTAAAACACCTCTTGTAACTTAGTAACTCGGTGGATCTAACTTTGTTGATCTAACTCGCTTACATGTTCGCTTGTAAAATGCTCTCTTTACACAGAAACTCGTATAAAAATTGTGCTTACGTACACAAAATTATCTATGTGGAGAAAAGCCTATCAATCACACAAGAAACCGTAAAAAAAAACTCGTACATTGGGTATTCGTAAACAGGTCCGATCACGAAAAAAAAAAAAATCAATAAAAAAAAATGTAACCTGATCTTAAAAATAAACCAAAAATTGAAAGCCTCTAGATTGGAGCTTAATTGGGCTATAAGAAAACGAAAGAAACATCAGAAAAAAGCCCGCGATTAGAGGTGTCGCGGACAAAGCTCCTCACAGTCATGCCAATAATCAATTAATTATTCCAGTAATTAATTGTTTCAATTAATTATCGCATTAATTAATTTCTTTACTCGATAATTATCGCATTTTGTTTTTCGCTTCTATTAGCCCAGCCCCCTCTCAAAGAGGGGGCTTTCTTTTCTCTTCTTCTCAGTGACTTTAGATTGTAACTAAAAAATTAATCTTACGTTACTTCAATAAAAGATATATAGAAAAGAAATGACTACTGATGTAAACTCTAGATTCTATCTATGAATCACAGCTCGATCTTCTTTGTTTTTCCTCCTTTTTGCAATCATAAAGGGGTTTGTAGATCTACACAATTTCCATCTCAGTCTTCTCAAGTATATTGATTATTAATAATTGGGGCGGGGGAACCGAAATTTTTGGGGGCGAAAACGACGTCAGCGCGCCCCCCTCAGGGGCGCGTTATGAAGTACTACCTCCGGATTGTATACGATATAAAAAAATAAATACTTTACAACCTCAACGATAGAATCATATACAAATTTATAAATAGATTGCTATATACAAAATTTCGCTCGATAAAGAAGCTTCAGGACTCTAGGAGTTATTTATGAGTCAATTAAAAAAGATTTCCGGAAGAGGACGTACGTCGCTGAGTTTACAGAAACTCTCATTTGTGATCGACTATTTAATCGAGTCCAACAAAAAATATTCCACCTACTTGCATGGGAGCACACCTTTCGAGAAAGAAGTATCACACAAGTAGGTGCGCGTGGTAGCTACATCTTTTCGGTTTGCTTTTGAACAACGAAAAAAACTTAAGTTTGATAATTTGTTTTACATCGAATAATTCAAGGCCAGGTTCATATGATCTATCCCTCTTTTTTTGCAATTTGAAATTTTTTTTTTAAATTAGAATTGAGCGGTTCCGAACGGGCGACGGACCGCCCCGTTTGTTATTTTACTGCTTCTCTATCGACGGTGACAATATATCGCTTCTCGATGGTAAAAATTTTCCAATGTTAAAAATGTATCGATGGTTTCCAAATTAATTGAGAGAAATATTGCGCTTATTAGAGTATTTTCTAAACAAAGTTGGAAAAAGATAGTGTGTACCTATTTTCAATCCTGTTGTTTTTCAGGTGATTTTGGATGTTCAGCAATTCTCACCGGAAGAAATCACGGTGAAGACGCGGGACAATGGTGTTATTGTCGAGGCCAAACACGAGGAGAGGCAAGATGAGCACGGATATATCAGCAGACACTTTGTTAGAAGATACGTCTTGCCATCGACTCACGATGTGATGAATGTTACTTCAAGCCTTTCCTCGGACGGGGTTTTAACAATCACCGCACCCCAAAAGGTAGATGGAAAATACAACTTCTAGACCCATCAAAGGTCGATTCGTGAAGAATCACGAAAAGACCAAAGAATTTTCCTTGCTTTTTCCCAATCCGTTTGGCCTTGCGTTTTCTGTCTTTTTAGAGAGGATGGTGCAGTTGATCTTTCTTGACCATACTATACAGCTCTAAACCACAGAAAAGGACATTTATCATTGACATTTTTTTCTCTCAAACACAATTATCAAAGTCTGCCTCATTTTAGTGAATTTTATTCTTTAGAATTAAAAAATAGCGAAAAACAATCATTGAATTAAGTGTAATTATAAATATTTTAAATATCTTTACATCAGTAGAAATGAGCCAGAATTTCTCATTATTTACATATTTTAATTTACACATCTTTAAATTTACTGATTATTATTTAATCTTTATCTAATCACAAAATATGGTTCTACATAAATTTTCATTTCTATAATCTACAAAATTTTTCTTTTATTTTATTTCATTTTTGAGACGAAAAATACTACTGAAGGCCAGACGATTCCATTCCCCTTTTCCGAGATTTTCTATCTATTGTTTTACTTTACATTAATCTAATTTAAATATTAAATGTTTAAAAAAATTCAAATTTTGCATACCTATTGCCGTTGGAGTTTTTTTTTACTCATTTGAAAAGAGAAGCTGGTGAAACCCTCATTCAGTCAGCGAGAGAAATGCGTACGGATGATTTCAAGCACCAAACCCCGGAGGGTGCTGTATACAAAAAAAAAAAAAAAATAACAATTTAAATATCCAACTATTATGAAAATTAAAAACAATTCGATACAAAAAGTGCTATAAAATGAAATAGTCATTTTCTTTGAAGAATCCAATTTTTAGAATCGTATCAATAATTCAAGAATTAACTGATAATCTTTCATGCTAAAATTCCATTTTAGAGCAATCTTTTTCATTAAAATAAATCCTAAATTAATTATATATATTATTTTTAGGTTTCAACACCTAGTGGAACGGAAAGGGTTGTTGACATCGTGAAAACTGGTGTTCCTGCAGAAAAACGAGAAGAAAAACCAGAGACAAAACGAGAAGAACCAACAATTACAACTGAGCTTACATAATTTTTTATCAGCGAAATTCAGGGTAATTAATTGGGTATATGTTATTTATTAATCCGTTCTATTTTTATTTTGCATTATATTTTCATGAAAACAAATTGTTATATATTGTAACATAATACGCAATGTTAGATTTTTTTCGAACATTAAAATTGAGTAACTTTTACAGATAATACAAAACTGTACTATTTTTTTACCTTTATAATTGTTACAATATTGCAATATTATTGCACTTTTTGCATCGATATTAATTTACCCAAATATATTCTAAATCCAAAAAGGACAAAATGATACGTTTTCTGTAGATTATGGAACACTGAATTTGATATGCAAAATTTAGTAGCCTAAAATATACAAACAGATATCCTGGTGCTAATATGTTAATAATTCTTTTTTGTAATTATTTCATCTATAGTGACTCATTTTTAGTGATTGAATCAGTCAGAATAACTGGTTAAAAAGCTATAGAGCCATTTAAATATTTAAGATAAAAAAAAGGTAAAATCTAAGTTTATATAAATAATAAACAATTTATTCACTCTATATTTCCTATGAATTTAAATACAAGGAAAAAATTATTTACTGAAATTTTCCTTAACTGTCATCAAACTTTTGGATCGGATAAGAGTTTTCATATATTTCATTAAGGTTTTTTTTTTTAAATCTCAAGTACTTTTCAGAAAAGAATTCCAAAGCAACTCTCAAAGAAAGAGAGATTTCGAGAACTGTTTTAGAATTCTCTGAAAAGTACTTGAAATTTTAAAAAATGTTTATGAAATATTTTGAAAACTGTTCTATCCAAAAGTTGATGATAGCCAAAGAAAGTTTCGATAAATAATTTAACTTTACCTAAAAAATTACAAATTTATTTTAATAAATTGGTTTTCCTGTTGCTAGTTTGTTATATATTTTTTTGCACTAATTTCATTCAGTGATTCATTTCTAGTTACTGAATCAGTCAGAATAGCTGATCATTTAGTTGACGTAACAATTGAATTTGCTTTAACTTGACTGTCAGATCAACTATTATAAATTGGCAATGAAATTAAGAATCAATAAAATTGTTTATGCATATTCAGTACATCACAATAAATATATTAAAATATTAAAAAGAAAATTTACATTCTGTTTGCATTTTCTGAATAGTAATAAATAGCAGATATTTTTGCATTTAACCCATACCAGTCTACAATACATGAAACTGTCGAAGCTGCAAGCTAGAAGATAAAAACTCCAGTGCACATTATAATTGATCTCAAAACGAAATATATCGTTCATAATTAAATTCCCTGAAAGATTTTGCAACCCACAATTATTATTGCTCGTTCTTTAAACTTTGCATTATTTCAGAGAGGAATTTCAGCTAAAATCGTAAAGGCTTGGACAAACGAAGTAAAAACTGCAACATAACATACAACATATTCGCATGCATAAGATAGACGCGACCTTGAAACCTCGACATTCAGCCTGATTAAGAGTTAAAACAAATATAACGTATGGAATACATACGGTACACTGTCGCACTCCGCACAGCAGCCGCAGTTCTACATTGTATCACGTTATTGATACACAGCATCAAAGATGACACCAAATACGTGAAGCTTGAAGAAAGTCTTGAATTCTTTTTGCAGATCTGAACGTAGCGAAGGTTTGTTTACGAATACGCCGGCTCCGCGACTTCCACTCCTTTTATAGTCTGCTGCGGCGTAATTTCTAGAACATTCGAGCACCGACGCTTTGGCCCTGACAGCCCTTCCTCTCACTGCGCATAAGTTTTTCAATTCAAAATTTCATCCCCTTAAACTGTCACATGCTTTTGAATATTTTTACGTGAGTTCGGTATGATCATAATCTTCATTATTGTAAAGTTATTTCACCAATTTTTGGTTTCTAGGCCTGAAAAACGATGAAACGGGAATTATTGATCCGCCGGTAAGTGGACGGGATTTCTGGCACGTTCGCCAGACCCATACCCTGACCTAACCGGCTTCCCCACCCGGCAACATCGTTGATCTCCTGGAAATTAACTGCCAGGGACGAGACTGAGATAAAGCTAAAAACACGTATAAAAGAGAAGGAAAAGAAGAAAACATAATATTGTGCGCAGTTGTGCACGTAGTCGTCTCTACTTCCTTAGCGAGACATTTGGGAATTTCCCTGAGTAAGGTCACCTTGGGGGACCCTTAAAATACGATTCACAAGGGTCCGCATGAAAGGTGCAGATATTGCGTTGTAGGACTTTGAAGGTCAGTTTTTTATTCAAGAGAGAGTTTGGTCTAGAATTTAGATATATTTGCGGAAGACGGTTTATTATTGAGCGCAGACCATCTCCCACTTTAGGGAGGTGGTCTTACTATTTCTGGGCGATGGATCTGATATAATGTAAAGTTTAACGGCCTTTGTTATAAGAAATTAAGGGGGGAGGTGGGCTAAATGTATGAATTTTTGAAATTGTGTATGTAAGAATGTATGAATATATAGCCGGATGGCATATTGTAACCGCTCTCTTCTTTTTGCCAGGAGGAAATATGTTATATCTGAAAAACGACTGCTCTCGTATTTTTGCAGAGATGTATTTGGAAAAAATGTACGCTAGGGTGACCACAATTAATTTTCGAAAAGTAGGACAAAGAGGGTTAAAAAAAAGAATGAAGTTAAACGACACTGTAAACGTTAAAACTTTGTTATTTTTTATACAAAACTTCTTTTATTATTTTTATAACCTATAAATATATAGTACATACTGTGGATATTTTTGGAATGTCTGAAGGATTGCAAATTTGTAAAAAAAAATCACTAGATTTCACGCAATGTTTTTTAAATAAAAACCCCGTAGGACAAATTGCAAAGTCAAAAACGGACAGATGGTCACTCTATTTTCAATGTAAAACAATGCAGATATATGTATCGTTAGAGAAGACTTGAAAATGTCAAAATTTACGACTATTCGCAATATATGTTACATGTGTAAAGTATTTCATAAAGAGTGAATTGCTCGAATGGAAAAATGGAAATATAGGAATGTAAATAAATTGTACAGAAAGTTATATATGATAAAATAAAATACACAAATTATTATTAATATCAGCAATTGTTTTTTTTTATTCTCATGGCACTTTTCTCTACTGAATTCACTTTTGATTGTAATGTTCATCAGCCTGTATTCTAATTACGATTATTTTATTCATAAACTAAAATTTTTAAACATTTCTATCTTACGTATATATATGAATTTGATACAAAAAATGGTGTAAATTAAAAGAAAACAGTAACACTTTGCCTAAAAGATGTATATTTTATTGTAATAAATTAGTCTCATGATTATCTTACAGATTTTGAGTGAATTTTTAAAGATTTTAAAAGAATTTAAAGCGTTTTTGAATAGTTTCCAACGGATTCTAGAAACTTCCGCCGGTCGCTTGAATCGATAGATGCAGCAGGAACCTGCACAGGCGTAAACTAGATGGGCGTATTATATATAGATATAATTTAATGCAGTTGAAATAAATATTAAAAAATTTTAAAAACAAAGATATTTACCTTTGCAACTTTGGAAGGAACGATTTATGTGCTTATAGATAGACTAAAAATAAGCCAATGAAGACATTTAATTAATCCAAGTTTAGTTCTTTATTTCGGTAAATTATTTGAAAATTAATTTTTCTTTTAAAAAAATATACAAAATGAATGGAAAAAAATTTGTTTGTACTTTTTTTCATCTCAGGAAGCTGTTAGACGACCGGTTACGCTTGCAAGAGCACTTTTTGGCTCGCTTGGCTCAGAGACCTTGAAAAGATAATTCTACTCTGTGCCAGTTGCTACGTGAAACATTTGCTCACCGGCCATAATGCGAATAATTTTACAATTCGAGAATTTTATCAAATAAACATTGTATGTGTACTTGAACCAACCGATGTAAAAGTATAAAACGAAGTTTGTCAATTTGAGCTGGAAATGTGCATTTAGTCTAATAGTTAATTTATAGTTGCAAGATGAACAGTTTTATTTGTTTCTTAATTATTTATAATTTCATAATCCTGATTATTTGCTTGCAATAGTTTAAACCCCTGCGGGACTTATTGAGGGCTAAAGTTGAGCTTGAAATAAATTCTGGAATTTTCCACAAAGCCCTTGTAGGAACATCGATCGCGTTTTTATTATGAGCTCTTATACTATATACTAGTAAAAATACATCTTCATTAATCTAATTTTTAGTTCATCTCATTACACTTCATTGAAGAATAAAATTACACACTTGTCAGTATTTGTTATTGACATACCTATTTATTTTAAAGAAAATGATGGTTGTGAAATAAAATAAAGTAAAATAAAAATATATAAGCAAATTTGTTTATTGGAGAAAATTTTTATTACGTTTCTTTTAAAAGAAGATGACCTTGCAAGAAAGTATGAAAGCACGCTCCACACACACACTTTTGCAAATAATGTTTCACAAGACCCCACTTCCGGTCTTTCGTTCTTCACCTGCTTCTTATTTAAGAATACCAAATATATTTTGAAGTGATGCACACAATGAATAAAGAATTGAATGTAAAATGTAAGCTCTTAATTAATAAAATAAAATATTGGACATATTCCAATTTTGATAACGGATATTCCAATAAAAATTACTGATTTGAAAAACAGAGCGAGTAGGTAACTATAGGAAATCTTTTTATCAACCGTGGATATTCTTTACTCATATGCTCGTATCCCTCGTATCCTTTTCAGTATTAATGAAATAATAAGAATAGATATAATAAAAGTTAGAAAATATTTTTGATAAAAGTCACAGTTTCTTTCGAACAATAAAACGAATGACTATAAATTAATTTACTATATTATATTGATTTTGTTTTACAAATTAGAGTACATCTATTGAGTTACAAGTCCTTTTAACTGAATCTTCCATTGTAGTTGTGGATAAAGAGTCTTTTTTTAATACTATTGTTTGTGGACTAAAGAGTACTTTGTAGGTAAAAGTTCCAAGTAGTGCTCCAAAACAGGGACCGATCCAATAAACCTGTGGTAGATGAGAATAAAGTGTTTAAAATTGAGCCATTTTAATATTTAAAAATGATCATTTCCTTTGATTAATTATTGCATTCAAAATATCGATTTACCCATTGATCTTGCCATGCATTGTGAAATAGGGCTGGTGCGAAGGTCCTCGCAGGATTCATACTACATCCAGTGTATGGAGCCTAAATCCAAAAAATAGAAACGGGATTTTTTTAACAAGATTTAAATATTTTCACCTATAAAATTACGAAAAAAAAAATGTCTACGTTATTACTATTCGAAATAATTTAATATTTTAATAAATGGGTTCATGTATACCGCAGCATATGAAAGAGCAACAACAGAAAATCCGAATCTTAATGCAGTTGAATCAGTGGTATGAGAACATCTTGGATCCCAAGTACCACAAGCAGCCAACAAAATGATTCCGGTGCAAATTGTTTCAATCAAAATTGCCTGAGGAATAGTAACTCCAGGATAAATTACTGTAACACATAATGGTGCTCTCGAATTTGAATCACCATCGTTCAGCAAATCTCTTGGTGTAACAATCTGAAATGGATTTAATACTGTGTTTTAATAATCACTTATAAAAAGATAAAAAAAAGATTTCATAGTTTTCAAAAGGATATCAAACAGAGCAGTAAATATCGTTATGCTTTATCATCAGATATCGGAAATAAAAAACTGCATTATTGATTGAATCATTTGATTGAAGATTAGCTAAAAGATATAGTTATTCAGGAAATGATAAACTGATAAAGTTCCAATAATAGGGTGGAGATTCGACGGACGATTTCAAAGTCCTGGATATATCCCGGTTTTAATGGAAAAAATAAAAATACTTTAAATTAAATTCCGGGTAAATAAATTTCTTGGTCGTTTCCTGATCTTTCCCGGTTTGCCAGTCTAGTCACCATCCTGAATAATATTAGTTTAAAACGTAATGAAAATACCATTAACATTCCATATCCGATTATAGCTCCAATGAATTGTGCCACAACGTACAATAATCCGGTTGGTATGGATTTAAGTCCCCATATAACAGCACCAATTGTCACAGCTGGATTCAAATGAGCTCCACTTACGTGTCCAAGCATCTGAAATTAATAATGATTTTCTAATAGTTATTAATCAAATTAATATTTAGAGTACAGGCGTAAAAAGTCGCATTTTTACCCCTAGAGACATTTTATACAATTTTTACTTTTCCATATTTGAAATGCCGAGAATTGTTTATCAGAATACCATGTGTCCCTCAATGTCCCTCAAATTTGTTTGGCTAAAAGAAAAGAGAAGGAAAAAAGGAGGGAAAGAAATTTCACATTTAGGGTTTTAGAAAATCAAAAAACAAAGGATTTATGAGGCTATTATTAATTTATTATTAATGTTTGAAATTTTAAGAAGTGCTCACCATAATAATGAGATTGACTGTCATGCCAAAAGTCATGCCACTTTGCATTGACGGAGGAGGTGATTTTCCCATTGATCCAACAGCCCCCATACACCCCAAAAAGAGTAGAAATGCCGTCCCAAGAATTTCGGCAATGCACATGGTGATTGTACCCCTGTCTAATTTCCATATTGAGTCTAAAAAAT
>JAUESI010000010.1:8157770-8175890 GCA_032275145.1 Synergus laeviventris
ATTTTGATTCAAAGAGAGGCTTTTTCTACATTTTCCTATTCTATTTATTATTATCGGATCCAATAAATTTACTCACCACTCCTGTTACTAGACATAATAAATAAATTTTAATTTGTAATTTGCACAATGCTGAAAGTGTGTTTGCTAATATAATAATTAATGAAATTACGTGTGTTGCAATGAGCTAAAGAACTTGAACTGATTCAGTTAAATAGAAAACTGCTATTAGAAAACTATGCACTTGATTTCCTTGAAAAATTCCCACCTTATCGTCATTATATTTGATTTTTTGTATTAAATCACGACTGATGATTCGATCAGAATTTTGTTTCACTCTTATCTTCAGTAGCTAATCGGCTTGGCAATCAGAGCAATTATTCTTTTTTTGGTTTAGTGTCCCTGACCATTATATTGATGATTAGATGTTAGATAAGACACTTTTGTAACTTGTGGAAAATGTTTAGGTACTAGATCTGAAAATTTCCTTTCAATTTTATGTTCAGTTTCATTAGTTAACTCATAAGATTCAAACTTATTTAGTTGTATAATTCGACAGAAAAATAAAAATGTACTTAAATTTGAATTTACGTTATAAAATAATACAAAAATCAATAAGACGAACCATTTGTTGTACGCGAGTTGAACGTAGAATCTCTCTATACTTTTAATTTTACTTAACTACCTCTATTTGAACTCTATTCTCTTCCTAATGTATTTCCCAGACAAAATTTTTCTACGACCCTCTTAGAACCAATTTCAACAAATAACTATCTATAACCGCTCTAATATACCCTGAAGAAACCTGTCTTTTACATATAGTGCGCAAGCGTTACAAAAATATGAAATGTGATCTGGTCCCATGTAACATTCAGTCGTGAATTACTCTTCATGAAGTGAATTTCACCATGACCCTAGAAAAGGAAATATTTACAAATTCAGATTACATGTCAGATTACACTTATGTCGTCAAAGTTGCTCGCACTTTACTCACTCCTCTTGGAATTTGGCCACGATATGGAAACGATACATCGCTTTCAAAAAGTCTAGTGGTGTTGCATTTCCTCACGGTTTTTGGATTCATGCTATTTTTACTAATACCACATTTGTACTACACTTTCTTCGACGCTGAGGATTTGAGGAAACTGATGAAGATCATAGCTGCTCAGGTGTTCAGCAGTTTGGGAGTTATTAAATTCTGGACAATGATTATCAATAAAAAAGAAATTAGAAGCTGCCTTGAGGATATAGAAAACAATTTTAAAACGGTGGGCACAAGGGAGGATCGAGAAATAATGATGAAGAATGCAAAAATTGGGAAGATGTTTACAACAGCTTATTTAGGATTATCGTATGGCGGAGCCCTTCCGTATCATATTATAATGCCACTTGTCGCAGAAAGGGTTGTTAAGGAAGATAATACAACGATGATTCCACTCCCATATTTGACTGATTACGTTTTTTTCGAAGCTAATGAGTCCCCTTTTCACGAGTTCATTTTTGTGTTACAAATCTTTATTAGTAGTCTTATATTGTCGACTAATTGTGGGGTTTATAGTATGCTGGCAGCTATCATCATGCATGCTGTTTGTCTTTTTGAAATTGTGTGCAAAAGGTTACAGAATATTGCAGCTGTAAAAAATGCTGAGAAGTTTATGGCTGATTTGGGAGAAATTATTCGGATGCATAATCGAGCTATCGAGTGAGTCAATGATGCAAAAATTATTGATTGAATCATTTTATTGAGGTTTAGATAAAAGATATAGTTACTTAGGAACTGATAAACATATTTTACCGAATTTATTTTAGGTATGCTGAAAGAATAGAAAGTTCACTAAATATCGTATTTCTGTGTGAAGTTCTTGGTTGTACGGTCATCATTTGTTTTCTCGAGTATGGAGTTCTGCAGGTAGTTTTAAATTATAAATAAATAGATATTTAATGAAAAAAAAAGTTAAAAAGTGTGCATTGATTTTGAAAAACTGTTGTAGGATTGGGAGGAGCATGAAGTACTTGGAATGGTGACTTATGGGATCTTGATGAACTCTATTTTCGTCAACGTTTTCATAATTTGTTACATCGGTGACAAGCTTAAAGAACAAGTGAGAAAACATTTTTGAAATATTTCCGGATTTTTGCCATCTTATAACTTCGGATTACCTAACGTCTTATGTCATTGGTTAAAACCATTTTTTTTTCACGAAGAATTATAATATCCTAACAGAGTGCTAATGTCGGAATATCAGCATATTCCATACAATGGTACTATCTTCCCAAAAATTTAGTCATGGACTTAACTTTTTTGATGATGAGATCCGAACATCCTTCGTGTTTAACAGCCGCAAAAATGTCTGATCTTTCATTACAAGCTTTCACTGACGTAAGTCTATTTGAAGTTGCTTAAATATATAAATTATATACCTTTTTAATTTTATATCATTTCAGGTATGCAAAACATCGGCAGCTTATTTAAATTTTCTTCGAGCTCTTGAGTTGTAGACAGCATATTTACTAGCGAAAGTATCTAAAATAAAATTTATATAAGCTTTTCATTCTAGTTAGGTTCATCAAATTTGTGCATCGCTGAGAAACTACAGAATGTAAAAAAACGATAAATTATTTAAAAAATGTGTAATAAAACAATACACAGTGAACAAAAGAAAACCATTGTAGACATTAAACCATACAATTGATTTATCCCATTATTAGCTCAATTTTTAATACATTAAGAGTGCCGAGCAAATGACCATTACATATAAACCTCTCTAATAATATAGCCATTTTTGTCTTCAATTATGTGCATATAAGTATATATAAACAACTTTAAAAAGACTTACTAGCTAAGAACCAATATTCGGTAATGGATACCTACTTTCATGTTAAATTTACAATAAATTGTTGTTTTATAATTTTGAAGTCATAAGTACATTTATGCCATAATGAATATAAGAAAGGTTTAGAAGCTATAAATCATATCAGATATCAGATATCGAGAGAATTAATTGATTATAGAAAAATCGCTTGAAAGAAAACGTACTGAAAATTTTGATGTGGATAAACTTCACTTGTATAAAAATATTTTTAAAAAACAAAGGAAACTTACAGTTAGAATATTGAACATGGCTTCAAGAAGCCATGTTCAATGAAAAATCAGGTATTGACATTAATTGAATTATCTCTACTTTTACTATATAGAATCTTAAATTAAAATTTTTATCCTATTCCAGCCTTCTTACCGGGAAATAAAATATAAATGCACATTTCTATTCTTTCATAAAGAAATTCTCTGTCTTATGTATAGTCTACATATTAGAAGCATCACTCATAAAAAAACTTTTAAGCTGAAACATTATGAAAATGACTCAATCATAACTTTCTATATTCAAAGATCTATAAAATATAAACTCCAGGAATTATTATTACTCTACAACCATTCAGGCATGCGCATTTTATTTTATCTTAGAAGCTTATTCGACGCACGATCAGTTTGAATCCAGAGCTTACAGTAAAACGTGTGTATCATGATGATATTTAAGGAAGAAATCAAAGATCATGTTACAAACGATCAACATCAAATTGATTATGAATTTGCTGTTAAATTAAATCGGTGGCTTCTTCAGCCCCTAGGCCTTTGGCCACTAAATCACAAAAATTCCAAATTAGAAATATTATTCTCTAAAATCTCAACAATCTGTAGCATCTTTTTTCTCTTGTTTTTAACAATGCCTGGTTGTTTTGAGATGGTTCTTATAAAAGATATTGAAACAATATTAAGGAAAATTGGACCATTGAGTTTCAATATAACTAACACTATTAAGTACGTTTTGTTTCTTTTTCATCAAAGAAGAATTCGGATTTGTCTAAAAACAGTGAATGATGATTGGCGCAATGTAAAGAATCCAAATGATCGAGCTATTATGATCAAAAGTACAGAAACAGCTAGACAATTCATTACGATATGTGCCATTTTTATGTTTGGTGGTGGTATCCCTTTTTGTACCATCGTTCCCCTTTTGGCAAATTCTGTTTCCTCTGAAAATCAGACAGTCAGAAACCTGGCCTTCTCTGGTCATTTTGTTTTACTTGATTCACAGACCAGACCATTCTATGAGATAATTTTTTCCCTTCAATTTTTGTGTACACTTGTTACATGTTCTTTGACATGCGGTGTTTGCAGTTTGACCATTTTATTCGTTATGCACATTTGTGGACAGCTTGAAATTGTGATGGACCTTCTTAAAAATTTGGTTCATGAAAATCACAGCAAGGAGATTCAAACTGTTGATGAAAAAATGGGACATATTGTTGAGTGTCACCTGAGGTCTTTGAGGTGAGAAGAAAATTAATTACGCCTCTTATAATATTAATAAGAAACTCAAAATGGTCTTTTCAACATTTTTGTTATTTTTTTATTTTCTAATGTAATCGATATTTAAATATCTTTTTTTTCAGATTTGCGGATCAGGTGCAAGAAATTGTAAACGAAATATGCTTGATAGAATTTTTTAGCTCTATTTTCAATATATGTTTAATTGGTTATTATATTATGATGGTAATAATAATAAGTCGACCGAAAAACAAATAAATATGGTTGATACAAAAAAATACTAAAAATATTCAATTTCTTTAACCAACAACTAAATTGTTGCAGGAATTAGAAGACAGAAATACGACAGGTGTCATAACATACATTATGCTTTTTGCATCCTACTTATTTAATATTTTTACGTTTTGTTACATCAGTGAGAAGCTTCTAGGTCAGGTACATTTAATAGATAAAGTTTCAACTATTTTTATATAGGTGGTAATTCAAACCAAAATATAACTCAATGTAAGAAAGGAAAACTATATAGGAATTTTTTATATTATATAAACTGTTATGATTTTAAACATTAAAAACGAAATTAAAAATAAAATAGACTGAACAAGTTGGGAAGGTGACATACCTAATCGAATGGGAAAGACTTTCTGCAAAAGAGGCTCTTAATCTTATTCCGATTATAATAGTTTCTTGCCGACCAGTGAAACTCACAGCAGGAAAAATGATTACTTTTTCAATGGAGTGCTTTTGTGGTGTAAGTACTTTTCATCGATCAATCTAAATATACTTATATAAATGAAATTGATTTTTAGGTTCTAAAAGCATCAGCAGCCTATCTGAACGTCATTTCTAATTTTGAGAAATGATTTCATTTGACATACAAAATTAATATTAAAGAAGGTTCGGCAGAAGGTAACATTTCAAATGAGTTTTATTTGTTTTCAAAAATTTTATTGAAATATTGTAATTACTGTACAAATAATCTCGAAGAATATAATTATTTTTGGTTGATAATATTTGTTGTCACAACTGTATAAAGACATGTGGAAATTATCATAAGAGCAAATTTAAAGAAAAGTGCACATGTCATTAAGTTATTAAATTTATCTATATATATAGATTATTTTTTATTTTGCCTCACTGTGAATCGAAGAATATTAATAATCTTTTAAATAAGTTATAATATCCTCTATTTTTAAAAACTTGTCAAAATAATATACTCAATGAAATGAAATTTTATAATCGAAATATATATAATTAAAATAGGGCATTTATGGGGCAACGATATAGTAGTAATATCTCATTATTACCAATCTTACATTGGTTTTTCCACCTTAAAATAATTGAATAAAGCTGAGATATTGTTATAATGAAATAGGGTACAAATAGGGGATTCCCCGCATTTTTTGTTTTCAAATTACTTCAGAATCTTGCAACTTTAAATCTCTTGCCCAAAAATCTCTTGAGATCATTTTAAATTCCCTAGAATCACTTGAAATCAGTTGGCAGCTTGATCTCGATTTTCAAGTACAGGTGACCAATAGAAATCGAACCAATGGGTGAAAACAGATTGTGTGGCTTCAGATTTCGGAATGGCGAGAAACTATTTTCGATTTGATACTACGTCTTTTTAATATTCGGATTTTTTCCTGAAAATTAACTAGTTAAGACATCAAATATTACAAATAATTAATCCAAAAATATTTTTTTAATCTTGCGCCTTGTGGGGTCCAATTTATATAAGTTATGATCGAATTATGAATTAATTTTCAGGTTTTAAAGGCAGCTATGTAGTTCGCAATTTTGTGCAATAATAAAGAAAGTTTTTTGAAAATAATTCTGATGATAAAACGTAAAGTTATAGTAAATGCTTATTTTTCTTTCATGTTGAAAAACTTCTGATTATTCAAGTAAATATATTGCAAATTAAGAAAATACTTTTTCATCATTTTAATTTCTTGCGATAAAGAACTATAACCCCTCAATTTATCTTCGATTCTTCTTTATACATAAGCAATATCACGCAGACGCACGTTCTTTTTTTCTTGGCATTAGAACAGCGATCAGTCTCTAACTTTTCTTCAATCTTGCATCATGGAAATATCAGAAAATGGAAAACACAAATGCGATTATAAATTTGCGATACAGTTAAATTATTGGCTCCTCAAGCCTGTTGGAATGTGGCCATTAAGTACAAAAGATTCAAAATTTCAAAGATTAATGTCAAATATCTTTATAATTTGCTGTGCATTTTGTCTAGGGTTTTTAACAATTCCTGGTTGTTTGAAAATAATCGAAGTGAAAGATTTTCAAAAGAAATTAAGAATCTTTGGACCATTGAGTTTTTGCATAATGAATACTGTAAAGTACATGTTTTATATGCTGCGTCGGGACAAAATTGGAGTATGTTTGGGAAAAATGTTTACTGATTGGTGTGAAATTAATGATCAGACAGATCACAAAATTATGACGAGGAATGCAAAAAAAGCAAGATATTTTATGAGCATATGTACGGCTTTCATGTTCGGAGGTGGATTTCCTTTTAGCACAGTTTTTCCTCTACTTTCAAAAGCAATAAGGCCTGAGGATAACGCAACAGTCAGAGATTTGGCTTTTCCTGCTTATTTTGTGAAATTTGATGTTAACGTTAGACCTTTTTATGATTATGTTTATTTTATTCAATTTTTAGCATGCACTGCAACATGTTTGATGACGTGTGCAGTTTGTAGTGTAACGATTCTTTTTGTGATGCATATTTGTGGTCAATTAGAAATTGTCATAACGCTTTTGAATGATTTGGTGCATGGAAAACGAAAAAAATTTGGGAGCGTTAATGAGAGAATGGCTTACATCATTAAGAGACATCTCAGAACATTGACGTGAGTATTTTCAGTTTGGTTTTCATTTCAGTCAATATTTGGACTTATGTAATCATTTTTTTTTCAGATTTGCATCAGACTTGCAAAACATTGTTAACGAAATCTGTTTAGTCGAATTTCTTGGATCGACTCTAAACATATGTTTACTAGGCTATTATTCAATAACGGTATAAAACGTTACAATACGTTGGCTATTAGAATCTCTTCAGAATGATGATAATTTTATTTTCAGTTATTAGAAAATAATGAAACTAAGGATTTCTACATGTATCTTACGTTTGTGACGTACATAATGCTTTTTACGTCGTATTTATTCAACATATTTATATTTTGCTACATCAGTGAATTGTTAATATCACAAGTTAGTATAAAAATGATAGGTATACTGTATGTCTAGTAATTAAACGTATGATAATTTTCAGTGTGAAAATGTGGGAATGGTGGCATACATGATAGAATGGCATTCCCTTCCTCCAAAGATGGCACGTGATTTGATTCTGATTATTATAATTTCTTATCGACCAGCCAAACTGACTGCTGGTAACATGGTGGTTTTCTCCATAGCATGTTTCTGCAGTGTGAGAAAACAAATGAATTTTATTAGCATTTATTTATCAAAGAGAATAGACATCTTTAAACATTTATTTAAACTGCAGGTTTTAAAAGCATCCATGGCCTACCTCAACTTTTTACACACATTTTTTACATAATGGCAATCCGAGAAAATAATGGAGGTAAAAACTTGGTTTTTAAACGTGAAGATAGTTAATAACGAATTAATTAGCAGCCTTCTTTTTAGCATTGACACTTTGCTTACTGATATTATATATAAGTGTCTTTGCTAGAACAAAGGCTATAAAAGCGCAAGCGCAAGTTTTGTTAGTAGAGAAAACTGCTTTGAAGAAACTTTCCAGTAGTTAATGGTAGCTGATGGTAATAACAACTTGCTATTACATATATTGCATCAAACCATGATCAATAAAAACTCGGAAAATCCTGCATACCAAGAAGACACAAAGTATTCGATTAAGTTAGTTCGTGTATTTTCCCTAATACTCGGTCTGTGGCCAACCAAATTGGAGGGTTCTATTTTTCAGAAGATTGTTAAAATAATCATTTACATAACTTTTCATTTCATCGCAATTTTCAATGTCTCTCATTTGGTTCTATTCGGAATTTTTGAGTTGCATGATTTATATTCACGCATAAATATCGCCGGTCCACTGATTTGGTGGATGATGGGCTTGTCCAAATACTCTATATTATGGAATCGGGGTAAAGAAATTGAAAAATGTATCCAAACTATAGAAGAAGATTGGCAATTGGTGGAAAACTCGGTAAAGAGGGAAGTGATGATGAAGAGCGCAAAATTTGCAAATCACATTACGCTGTTTTGCATGAGTGTTACATATGGTGGTGCACTTTGCAAACATTTACTAATACCTTTCGTGTCTGAATCAATCGTCACTGAAACAAACAGAACTGTCCTGCCATTTCCGATTCCAGTCTATGGGAAATTTTTCACAAGTGGTCGTAGTCCAATTTATGAGTTAGTTTTCCTGAGTCAAGTATCTCTAGCATTCCTAATGCAGACTATGGTTTTAATGACATTTAGTTTAGCTTCTAGTCTGATCTTGCATGCTTGCGGGCAGTACAATGTTATTATGTTGAATTTAAACAAACTTATCTCCAACTATAAGAGTGAAAATTGGAATACAGTTCATAAACGATTACAGAAAATTATTCAGCATCATTTGCGTTTATTGCAGTAAGTACATCTGCATTTTCGCTTGAAAAAATGACACAGGAAAACTGAAAAATGCACTGTGAACATCACATATTACATTCTAAGAAATTTAGAAAGCAATTGGCGAATTTTCGGCTGAAACACTTTTAGATCACTTTTATTTTATTTCTAGATTCATTTCTCTCATTGAGAATATGTGTACTGAAGTATTTCTCATCGAAGCAATAGGAAATGGCATAGCTATATGTCTATTAGGATATTATGCAATTGCGGTATATGTTTATCATTTTCTCCTGTATTTTTACTTATACTTTATATATAATATAATCTAGTCACGGTCTTTAATATACCATATGTTAATTAAATATTTACTAAGAATATTCTCTTTGTAGTCTTTTAATGCTGCGCTAATGTCAGATGTTTTTACATACAGTGCGCTCATTGTCTCTTTTACTTTCACCATTTTTACGTATTGTTATGTTGGAGAGCTTCTTAGCACTCAGGTATATCAAATTTTCATCCTTTATTTCTACTTTTTGGTTACAGATGTTACATAAGTTTTACAAATGTCTGTCACAGAACATGAATTTATGTTACTTTTGTAGTAAATGCAGGAATTATATGTCTCAGGTTTTAAAAATGTATGTTAGCTGTTGTCTCTGGCTTTCGATGGAAAGTATTTTTCACTATATTTTTGGTATTCTGTTAACGATTAGGAAGATCTTTTGTCAGGAAAAAGTATCCAGTCTAGTCTAGACCAACCTCAGTCTTAGTATACAGATTACAAAAACTAAAATTCATGTTACTTGTAACTTATGTGAAATTCTGACACTGTAACAGAAATTTCTGCACCAGTGAGAGAATTTTTTGTCACATTTCACTGGAGCTTTATACAGTTACCGAGATCCTGGAATAGAATATGTTTCTTGAGGTCAATAGAACCTTAAGTAAATAAATTTTTAATTTAGTTCCTAATAAATCAATTTATTTATTTTTGATGATTCGATAGGCTAATAAATTTGGAGATTGTGTTTATGGGATTGAGTGGTATAAATTACCGAGTCGGATAGGCTTGAATCTTGTTTTGTTAATCTCCATGTCTCAGAATCCTGTCAATATTACTGCTGGAAAATTCGTGCCCTTATCGTTAACTACTTTCAGTTCTGTAAGTATATATATTTTTTGATTACGTATTTTAATTGCGAGAAGTATTTTAGCTTATATACTTCACCGATTTATTTATTATTATATTATTATACTTATATGACTCTTCCAGATAATGAAAACATCTGCAGCATATTTTAATTTTCTCTGGAAAACCTACGAATGAACACTGGCCTCCATTAAAATTGATATATAATTGCATGATATGCTTTTATAACGTAAGTATTAAAATATGTAAAAAAGCACTGTAAAAAGTAGGAAAATAAAATAGGAAAATAAAATATTACAATTAGATTCAATTCAATTATATTGATATTTATTATTAACTAAATTAAGAAACTCCGTAAGGTTTATTATAATTTCTATCAGGCAATGTTTTTTTTGACGTAAAACTCTTGTCTGATTCACAAAAACTTATAAAAATCCAGACTTGTAGTATACCTTAGAGTCTATAAGCTACTTTTTTATACGCAAAAAAAATTACGAAGTATCAGAAAGTATAATCGAATAGTATATATGAGTTCGATTCAGTTCGTTTGGAAGTTACGATTAAAAGTATATAAATATATTTTAGTCAAAGAATATCTATCTATGAATGAGCAAAACTAATTAATTATTTTTGTAGCTTCTGATAGAAAAAAGTGCAATACATATATAATATAATATAATTAATCATTGCAAGCCGTAAATTATGTTTCTTTGGTAATAACGATTAATGTATATATTTTAGTATCCGAATCCAAACTATAGTAGAAAATAAATAAATGATTTACAAAGTAAAGAAAGTAAAATGAGCGCAAGCGCAAACTTTTATCAGAATTAAGAGAAGAAAAGTTTCTCCAGTAGTTGATGTGACTCTGAGTCATTACCATCATAATTTAAATAATGCCCATTATAAATCAAATACGAAATCCTTCCTATAAAAAAGACACCGAATTGACCATTAAACTATGCCGTACATTCGCCCTAATGATCGGCCTCTGGCCATCCAAATTTGAGGACTCGATGTTCCAAAGAATCCTAAAATTCATCCTCCGATTTATATATTATTTGTTCACTTTATTCACCTATATCTCAACTATCTTACATGGAATTTTCGTAGTTAATGAACTACATGCCAGGCTAGTTGTTATGGGCCCAATAACATTTTGGACGATGTTGTTGTCCAAATATTGTTTGTTCTGGTATCATAGCAAGGATATCGAAAAATGTATAAAAAACATTGAAGAAGATTGGCAACTGGTTGAAACGGAAAAGCAGCGACAGGTAATGATGAAGAACGGGAAATTCGCAAATTCCATCACGATTATGTGTGCGACTTTTATGTATGGTGGTGGATTTTCCTATCATGTATTGGTACCTTTGTCAGCAGAATCATTTATAACTGAAATGAATATCACTGCTCAGCCGTTTCCGACTCCAGCGTATGGGAAATTTTTTACGAGTGGTCTTAGTCCAGCTTATGAAATAGTTTTCACAGTGCAAGTATTTGAAGGGTTGATTAACGATACATTGAATGTAATGACATTTAGTTTATTTGCAGTTTTAATTCTGCATGCTTGTGGTCAGTTTGATATTGTCATGGCGCATATAAATAATCTTAATACTCCGACAAAAAAAAATCAAGAAGTCCATCATCAGTTGGTAATGATTGTCAAACAACATTTGCGAATTTTGAGGTGAGTACTAAACACATAAATTATCTTTATAAGATATATCTAGAACAATATTAACAATCATTACATTTGAATCTTGGAATTTGAATTCTAGATTTATCTCTCGCTTAAAGGATTTACTCACTGAAGTATGTCTCATCGAAGTTCTGGGCTCTACTCTAATGATATGTTTACTCGGATATTATCTCATTGTGGTATGCAAATTACTTTCGCAATTTGAGTGCACGGAAAATATTTATACTTAGGAAGATTTCGAATTATGACTTGCAAAATATTTATTTATAGGCATGTAACGAAGTTGAGTTATTGGATATTGTGGCATATAGTGTCCTAATTATGTCTTTTATTTTCAATATATTTATTTATTGTTATGTCGCGGAACTTCTAACTACGCAAGTATGCAAATTTATTATTCTTTTTTTTATTTATTTATTTATTATAATAAAAATCCACTTTCCACTAGGCTATTCAATTTGGAGAGTGTGTCTATGGGATTAAATGGTACAACCTTCCCAAACATACAAGTTGGGATCTTGTCCTCTTAATAAAAATATCACAGTTTCCAGCGAAAATAACAGCTGGGAAATTTACTCCCTTGTCGTTGAATAATTTTTCTTCTGTAAGTAAGAAAACTTTTGATCGACTAAAATAAATTTTTCCATGTTTTTAAGATTTCTTACATTTATATTTCAGATATTGAAAACATCTGCAGCGTATTTTAATTTTGTTTGGAGAATGACTCAATGAATCTTTAGATCTTTACCTATAATGTAAGTTTAGATGCTAGAAGTGGAACTAGTTTAAGAAATATAACTCAATTACAGCTATGAATACAAATAATTAAATATAATTAGTCTACTTTTTATAATGATTGTTAAACCGAAAACAATTAGCATTGAATCAAGAAAAAAATTCCATCAATTTTTACAAATGATTAATAAATAATAAAAAAACGGCACAAATAAAAGACTGATTATGAATTGTTTAAAATCACTAAACGAAATTTATACAAGTATTTATATAATTTAAAAAAAATGTTTATATATAGTTGTGTCACAGTCAGATGATTAGCCCGTAGATAAATAAAAAGAAAAAAAACTTTCGTACTTTTTTATTCCAGTCTATTTAAAAAAAAATATATAACTTTGCATGTGGAAGTAAAATAATTAATATTTTGTTGAAAATCTATTAAGAGAAAAAAATTTTACACTATAAAAAAAAAGGGTAAAGTATAAAATTTCAAAAAAAAAATTTCAAAAGAAGTAAGAAGCCATTGCGTTTTGACCAGGAAATTTTACATCCCCTTCTACACTGCAGCGGTTTAATTATTTTCTTCCATAGCTTATAAAAACTTCACTGAGCATAAGATATTTAATTTAACCCTTAGCAATTCCCACGCAGGCGCAAAAGACTTTAGACTGCCCTCTGAGTACTCTGAAGAACTTTTCTTCAGTATGAAACGATATTGCGAACTTTGCAGACGGAAATATGTCTCTCAAATGCAATGAAGAGTCAAATGAAAATTACGAAAGTGACATAAAATACACTTTAAACTCTTGTCGCACAATCGCAGTAATCCTAGGTCTTTGGCCTATAAATTTCCATGAATCTCCAACACAAAAAACGATAAAATTAATTATAAATTTTTCGTCATGCTTCCTTATGTCATTTATTCTCATGTCGAGTATTCTTTTTGGAATTTTCCAAGTGAAAGACTTGAGCCAAAAAGTGAGTCTTACAGGACCAATTAGTTTTTGGGTAATGTCACTTGCAAAATATTTTATAATTTTGTCACGAGGTACTGCTCTTGAGAAATGTTTAACAAAAATTAAGGAAGATTGGAGGAAAGTTGTAAATACAGAACATAGAGATTTTATGATGAAAAACGCAGTTTTAGGACACTATATGACGATAGCTAGTGCTAGTTTGATGTATGGTGGTGGATTTTGGTATCACGTCGTTCGGCCTCTTATGGCTGAGAAAATAATTACAAGAATGAATGTGTCTATTAAACCTTTTCCTTCACCAGCTTATGGAAATTTCTTTACAAGTGGTTATAGTCCAATTTATGAAATTGTTTATGGAGCACAACTTATTGCTGGATTTATTTTGTATTCTTCAACTGTGACATCTTTTAGTTTTGCAGCGGTTCTAACAATGCATGCTTGTGGCCAATTTGATGTTGTTGTTCTTAAGTTAAAAGAACTTGTAAATCATGCAAAGGAACAGAAAAGTACTGTGCAAGAGAGACTTGTCGATGCTGTTGATTCCCATTTACGTGTTTTAAGGTAAAATATATTTTACAAGTGCAGTCCTGGTCAAATCCAGATCGGGCGGTGACCCTGTCGGTTAAAATACTTCATCAACGGCATCTTGGTCTGTGGATTTCTACCTGGAAAAGAGTAGACATTTTTAATTGTATAGAGATTATCTAAAATTATCTTCACTTTTAGATTTGTTTCGCAATTGGAGGCCTTATTTACTGAAATATGTCTTATTGAAGTGATGGGATGTACTCTTAACTTGTGTTTACTGGGATATTATTTTATAATGGTATATTTACATATGAATTAATATGATATAATTTTTTATTGCTAGTTTCTATGGTTAAGAAATTATGAGAAAACTTCGGAAGTTTTAAGTAATAAATTATGTTATTTTGATAGGGTTGGAAAGAAGCAGATTTAATTGGTATTATATCCTACACTATTTTATTTTTTTCTTTCATTTTTAATATCTTCATTTATTGTCACATTGGCGAGTTTCTTACTATGCAGGTATAAAAACATACTCAATTTTTAACAATAATGATTATGATTTTATTTGTATCCATAATATTTATTTAACAATGCGATACTTTAATTTAAACAGGCTAGAAGAGTTGGAGAACAAGCCTATATGATCGACTGGTATAATTTGGCAAATAAAAAGAGTTTAGATCTGTTACTCTTAATTCAAGTTTCGCAATTTCCAGCAAAAATTACAGCTGGGAAATTTATCGTATTGTCGTTAACTACTTTCAGTACTGTAAGTAAGATTTAAAATAAAGATTAAGATTTTAACTTTAACAGTTTTTTTAAGCTTTGGTTTTAAATTACAGGTTATTAGATCCTCTGCGGCTTATTTTAATGCCTTATATAAAATGTCTCAATAAATCGTTACTGAGAATCGACAAAGCTAAGACAATCATTATCGAAAAAAAGTCAAGAATAAAGAAAGTCATATTTTTTTAATAAATAAGGAACTTTATGATAAATATATTGAAGATATTATATAAGTTTTAAAGTGTAGATATGCAAATTAAAGCAATAAGAACAAATTATTTTGTGTCATGAGCTTCATTTATGATATTGATATAAAAAAAATATTACAGGCTATAGTTGTAATACAAACTCTTGAAAGAATAATCAATAAATATTCTGGAAAAAACCTCCTGCTCAAAAAAATATTCTACTATAAAACAGATTTAATGAAACTGAAAGAAGAACTGAGTAAAGTCTTCATGGGTAACAACAACAACTTTATTCTACAAGAACTCTTTATCAAACTGCACTAACTTTTTATGGTACAAAGCTTTCTTCATTATGGTCTGCAAAAATCTATATCATAGTTAAAAAAGAAAAAATGATGATCAGCTTTTCAGCAATTTTGATATTACACATGCACCATATTGTTTATAACTTGAATAAAATGTTTCTAAGAACAAAGATATCCACATTGCATAAAAAATTAAGGGAGGCTGACATTATTTATTGTAACTTATATAGGCTATCATTTATAGAAATGTGTAATTATTATTATATTTTTATATTATAATTGATATATTTAATGCGATACCTATCTTTTCTTATTTCTTCTTTCAACTATGTAGTTGCAGGAAAATTGAATCAATTCCAAATAATTAAACACGCAAGCGCAAGTATTTTCCCTATCAGAGGATAATTTCTTGATGGAAGTCTTTAGTATCAAACGCGACTACAACTCATAATCATGATGAAAGATATTCTCTTTGCCGAACAAACTTTGAAAATTTCTAATGGAATTCAGGAAAACTTTTCAAAATACTCAATAAAAGGATGTCGCTCGGTAGCGAAAATAATTGGCCTATGGCCAACGGTTTTTCAAATATCACCATTTCAAAAACTTTATAAGTGGATTCTAAACGTCATATGTTGCTTTCTCTTGGGTTTCGTCTTTATTTCTAGTGTTCTTCATGGATCTTTAGTAATGAAAGATTTGGAACAAAAAGTCAAACTTACAGGGCCAACAAGTTATGTATTTATGTGCATTTTAAAATATACTTTATTAATGTACCGTGGTAAAGATATAGAAAACTGTTTAAGGTGTATCCAAGAAGATTGGAAACAAGTAAAAGATAAAGAGCATCAAGAAGTGATGACCAGAAATGCTAGATTCGGATATTATTTGACAATTGTCAGCGCTATTTTAATGTATTCGGGTGGATTCTGGTTTCACTTTGTAAGGCCTCTAATGACTGAAACAATCATAACAGAAAATAATATCACCATTAAACCATATCCGGCACCAGTTTTCGGAAGTTTTTTTACAAATGGTGACAGTCTAATTTACGAGATTGTTTTTGCTGCTCAAGTTATCGCAGGTTTTGTGGAAAATTCTGCAACAGTAGCAGCTTTTAGCTTTGCAGCAACTTTTACTTTACACGCTTGTGGCCAATTTGACGTTGTTATACTTCTTTTGAATGACATCGTCAGTGGAGATAAGCAAAAACACAAAAGCGTACGTGATCGATTAATAATTACAATTGATCAACATTTGCGAGTGCTGAGGTGAGACTATTATTACAGACATGAAACACTGAAAAACCTATGGTTGTGACAACCACAGAAATAGTAAAATATGGTATACAACTATAAATCCTGGTTGTGTCAACCACAAATGAGTAGTTGTGCCATATTTTAATATTTCTGTGGTTGTCACAACGAGGTTTCTCAGCGAACTAATGACGAAGAGAAAATGATATAAATATAAATCGAATATCTGTTTCTAGCTTTGTTTCCCAATTAGAGGATTTTTTGAGTGAAATTTGTTTAATCGAAGTGTTTGGCTGTACACTTAATTTGTGCTTACTGGGTTATTATATAATCACGGTAAAAAATTGATTTGTTTTGCAATTTTATAATCGCCATTTAATATCCATGTAAAATATAAGAAAACAACTGAATTCTGAAACTATACTTTTTTATCACAGAGTTGGAAAGAATCGGAAATGGCTGGTGTCACAAGCTACTGTCTTGTAATGATGTCTTTTATTTTTAACATTTTCATTTATTGTTATATAGGCGAATTGTTGACGTCACAGGTAAACTTGGCTTATATAGAGGATAAATGAAACCATATAATATGCTATTAATCAACAAAATTTTATGACCTATCAGGCTGCTAAAGTTGGAGAATGTGCCTACATGACCAATTGGTACACATTGCCAAAAAGTATAAGCCTCGGCAAGATTTTTGTGATCAGGATATCACATTATCCCGCAAAAATCACTGCCGGAAAAATAATTGTGCTGAACATGAACACTTTTAGCACTGTGAGTAACAAAAAGTTGATAAGCCATTCTTTTATATTAATGCTAGTAATTCAATTTTTTTAATTTCAAATTCAGGTAATTCGATCATCTGCAGCATACTTCAATATTTTATGGCGAATGGCCGAGTGAGTTTTTCTTTCTCGTAGTTTGGAAAATAAGTTTTCATATAACTTGTGTTGCATCGTTTGCTTATTTACCCCAGGTATATATTATAGTATAGTATATTTTCTTCCGTCTAATGTAGGAACATTACGTTAAAATATATTTTTCGAAACTATTAAAAAGAAAATTTTTCTGAAACGTATATCGGATCTATCTTTAAATATTTTACTCTGAATTATTAAAGGACAAAATGTATAAATAATCTAGTAATTTTAATAATTTCGTCATGAAAAAATTTCGAAAGTATAATTAATAATTATTCTGCATAAAACCTCTTGCTCAAAAACTGAAAGAAGAAATAGTAAAGGGTACATATAGGTAACAAAAACTTTATTCTACAAAAACTTTTTATCGAACTGCACTAACTTTTTATGGTACAAAGTTTTATTCATGTATGTTCTGCATAGGCTATCATTTATGTAAATTTGTGATTATTATTGTATTTTTATATTATAATTGATATATATAATGCGATACCTATCTTTTCTTATTTCTTCTTTCATGCTATGGAGTTGCAGAAAGAGTGAATCAATTCCAAATAATTAAACACGCAAGCGCAAGTATTTTCCCTATCAGAGGATAATTTCTTGATGGAAGTCTT
>JAUESI010000010.1:8178619-8202190 GCA_032275145.1 Synergus laeviventris
GCTGCTCATCTTATCACAGGGTTTGTGGAATATTCTACAACAGTAGCAGCTTTTAGCTTGGCAGCAACTTTTACTTTGCACGCTTGTGGCCAATTTGACGTTGTTATACTTCTTTTGAATGACATCGTCAGTGAGGATAAACAAAAACGGAAATCTGTGCGTGATCGGTTAATAATTACCATCAATCGACATATGCGTGTTCTAAGGTAAGATAGAATTATGACATGAAAGTTTTAATTATTGTTCTAGACGCTGAATTACGGAATAATATGTCAATAATAATAGAATATCTGTTTCCAGTTTTGTTTCTCGATTAGAGGATTTGTTGAATGAAATGTGTCTAATCGAAGTGTTTGGTTGTACACTTAATTTGTGTTTATTGGGATATTATATAATCACGGTAAGAGATGAATTTATTTTTAACTCTAAATGAGTTTAATGAAAAACTGTAGTTGAATATAAGAAAACAAGTTACTTTTGTAATTTTTTATCGCAGGGATGGAAACAATCGGACATAACTTCTGTAACTACGTACAGTCTCATACTACTGTCTTTTATTTTTAACATTTTCATTTATTGTTATATAGGCGAATTGTTGACGTCACAGGTAACATTGAATTTTCATGTGATTAAGGGCTAATGGAGGAGAAATAATTTTAACCATATGCTACTAATATAAACCAAATTTTATGATCTATCAGGCTACTAAAGTTGGAGAATGTGCCTACATGACCAATTGGTACACATTGCCAAAAAGCATAAGCCTCGGCACGATTTTTGTGATCAGGATATCACATTATCCTGCAAAAATCACTGCCGGAAAAATAATTGTGCTGAACATGAACACTTTTAGCACTGTGAGTAAGAAAAAGTTGATAAGCCATTATTTTATATTCACTGCTAATAATTCTATCTATTTTTTATTTGAAATTCAGGTAATTCGATCATCGGCGGCATACTTCAATGTTTTATGGCGAATGGCCCAATGAGTTTTTCTTTCTGGTGGTGATTTTTAGAAAATAAGATTTCACACATTTTGTGTTGCTTCGTTATTATAACATATGTAATATATTTTCTTCCTCCTAAACCAGGATCACGAAGTTTAAATCTATTTTTCTAAACTATATAAAGAACATTTTTCTAAAACATATCGACTCTATTCTTATATTCTTAAAGTAATCTTTTCAAGCACATATGTTCTGTTTGAGAAAACTATTTATTGATCACATGACTATGCTTTGTAAAAACGTGATTTCAATGCATCGATACTTCAAAGAATTGCTGATGTATACACAGTACATACATATGGAAACAATCACTGTTGAAAGTAAAGAAACTATGTTACATAAAAGTTTGAAAATGCGAAAACAAACAATGTTGCAGAAAATACAAAGTTATTGGAAGTGATCAAGACTCGTGCACTCATGAATTTAATCTTCTTTCTGTGAAAACTGTAGAATTTTTGACACTGAATCAAATCTGAAGAGTACAGTTTTTGCTAATTGAATCCAGATAGAATCAAAAATCTCTCTAGTGGTTTTAAATAAAGTCCTTTTTGAGCCTGATAATAAAATAAGATAACATATTAAAAATATTACTTCTAGAACTCTTCTAAAAGGAATAATTTCCTTAGCGCAACTGTTCGATTAATCTATAAGCAAAAGCTTATCTATTGAAAGTTCTTTCAGCTTTAATTTGTAAACACGCAAGCGCTTTCAGAAGTCTAGAAGAATAAAGTGCATTCACTTCAGTATTCAATTTTGCCACCAGTAGCAAGCATCTACGGTGACAGAAATATCAGAAAGCTTTACAAAAAAAAGTACAACACAAGTTAATGCTGGATCTTATTTTTTATATTTAATAGTAGTTAACTAACAAAAATGATTTCCATGAGCGAAAACGATATGGATTACGTTTTCAAGACAATTTATACATTGACAAGACTGATTTTTTTATGGCCACTCGATCCTCAGTATTCTCTGATTTACAAAATTATTAAATTTGTCGCAAACGTTGTCTGTACTTCGCTCATAATATTTGAGTTGGCAAACTGCGTTCTTCACACAATGTTTGTGTTAACAACATTTCAAGAAAAGCTGAGTAACGCAGGTTATACAGTTTACACAACAGTGTGCTTTCTGAGATACATACTTCTTTGGAGTAGCGAGAAGAAACTCAAAAAGTGCATAAAATACGTTAAAGAAGATTGTCAAAATTTTGACACCGAGAATCAACGAGAATTGATGTTGAAGAACGTACAATTTGGACATTACTTGTCAGTCGGAAATTCAATGATTCTCTATGGTGGTGGACTTTGGTATTTTATAGTGAGGCCTTTCTTCAGTGAAACTATTGTAACGGAAAGAAATATTACTATAAAGCCATTCCCGGCTCCAACTTATGGCGTATACGCTACAAAGAGTCCGGTTTATGAAATGATGTTCTTACTGCAGATTTTAATACAGTTTATTTTAATGTCTACAAATTCTGTAGCATTCAGCTGGACCTCAACATTTGCTATTCATGCTTGCGGACAATTTGAGTTGATCATTTCTGAATTAAATAAACTCATAATTGACACAGAAAGCCAACTGAATGATAAATTAATTCGTATCTTCAAACATCATTTACGCATACTCAAGTAAGAATACGTTGTTTTGTAAAGGAAATTATTTGGAAATTAGATAATTATTGTTTATTTTCAGATTCGTTTCCCATTTGAAAAACTGTGTTAGTGAACTATGCTTCGTTGAAGTACTTGGTTGCACCCTTGAAATATGCCTATTGAGTTATTTTATTATTGTCGTGCGTAAATATTTTGTGATTTTTATTTGCAAAGATGAGAAAGTACTTTAGAAAACTGCTTCTTTCTATTTTATAGGGCTGCAAAGAACATGATATAAATACGGTTATACCATTCTTCATGTTTATGATTTCCGCTGTTTTCAACATGTATATTTACTCATATATTGGTGAACTGCTCTCGACAAAGGTAATTTTTTAAACATCATATCTTCTCGTATACATTTGTCAATTATGAACAGGCTACAGAGTTTGGACAATCTGCGTACATGATAAAATGGTACGATATTCCGAAAAGTATGAGTTTGAATCTCATTCATCTGATTAGAATCTCACAGTTCCCAGCTCATCTCACTGCTGGCAAATTTTTTATACTGTCAATGTACACATTCGGTTTAGTAAGTTCAAAATGTGTTTTTTTAATGCTTCTATTAATTTAATTACTTTCATTAACAGTTATTTTAACATTATTAACATAATTTATAATACATTACAGGTAATGAAATCTGCTGCTATGTACTGCAATTTTATTTGGAAAATGGTCGAATGAATTTCAAATCATGTTATATTAGTTTGAATAAATAATTCTACTCAAATAGTTCAATATAGCATAATATATTTTAATAAATTAGAGAATATTATTATTACTATTTTTCACGGAGAAATATATAGTATCATACTGCAACGCAGTTTAGTTTAAATTGTACTAAGAATAAATTCTGAAAGTCAATATTTAGTGCATAGAAATTAGTGTACAAAAAAAATAATATACAGTTCTGTAGTTCTTCACAAAAGTAAATTGGCTCCAATCTCGAAATTTTTCTGTAGCACTTCCTTAGTATTTGAATCAATGAAGTTTTAATTTTACAGAAGAGTATAGATGTTTACAACTTTCATTCAAGAAAGTGATTAATCTCTTCACGGAAAAGATAGAAAGCAGTAGACTATGAGGGTCTGAGAAAGTTGAAGTTTGATTGGAAAGTATAGAGTTTATCTGTAATTCCACTTCTCACAACTTCGATTTTCCTGTAAGCAAAAGTGGTTCAAACTTTATTTGTATTTACGCAAGCGCATGCTGTAAATTATCAGTATATAGAAGAGTAAAAGCACCCTTCAGTGCTAAATACTGCTTCGAGGAGCAAATATCATGGAATGAAAAATAAAGACCAGCAAAAATCTCGGTTCGAATTACAAATACTGTTTGACGTTAGTGTATGAAAAAAAGTGATCAACGTAAGTTGAAAAATTTTAAGATAAGAGTTTAATTCTTTTGAAATCTGCATTTTCTTAAAAGTACAAAAATCGAAAATCTTCAAGGCTTTTGTGTTGAAAACATATCGTAGAACTAATGTGTAAAACGTTGCCTAAAATTATTACTTATAAACTATTGAGTGACATGGTCCAGCAAAAAATATAAAATTCATAATGTCAATATTTTATAAGATACAAAAAATGGAAACGAGTTAAACAATCTTCATGTTTTGAGCCCAAAAGCGTTGCATGAAAAAATATATTATTCCTCCTTTAAATATACCTTTCTGTTTTAAAAATAATTTTAGCGTTTGATTATAAATTTGCTAAAAGCAAGATGCAAAATAAAAATTCAAGTGAACCCAAAACTACATTTCCAAAAACGACTTTCAGCATAGAAGAAGATAGTGAATACGTTTTCAAGTTATGTAGAATAATAGCAAAATCGATTTTTGTATGGCCAGTCAGCTCTGAATCTTCTGTACATAAAATTATCAAGTTCATCGCTAACTTAACATTTATTCTTTTAACAACGTTTGGCTTTGTTAACTATTTACTGCAAACAATTTTGGTGCAAATGGAATTTGAAGAAGTAATGTTCGCCATAGGTTTTATAAATTTGGCAGTGGGCGGAGGATTGAAGTTTATTATACTTTGCATTCGTGAAAAAAATTTAGAAACGTGCATAAAATATGTTGAGGAAGATTGGGTGGAGAACTTTGGAAATCTGGAAAAGCGAGAAATTATGATGAAGAATGCGAAAATAGTACATTATTTGACAGTCGCAAGCGTGTCATTTGCATATGGTGGTGCAATTTTATTTTTCGTGATAAAACCTATTTCGGACGGGATCACTGTTGTTACAAAAATGAACGTAACTGTAAGAGTATTTCCAGCTCCAACTTATGGGAATTATGCTACCTATAGTCCAGCTTTTGAAATCCTTTACACAATACAACTTATAATACAAATTATTTATTTTTCTACAAACGCAACATCTTTCAACTTGTTTTCATTGTTTGCCATTCACGCTTGTGGACAATTCGAGTTAATAGTTTTTGAATTAAATACTTTTTTAATTGATATACAAAAAGAGCAGGAAAAAATGAATGAAAAATTAAACCTTATCTTTAAACATCACCTACGCACGCTCAAGTAAGGGTTTCTCATATATTTATAATATATGTAAAATATTATAAATTAGTGACATTATTTTGCGAAATCTTTATTTTATATGTTTATTTAACAGATTCATATGTCATTTAAAGAAATTTATTAGTGAAATATGTTTTGTTGAAGTAATTACCTGTATGTTTGAGATATGTCTCTTAGGCTATTTTATTATGATGGTGAGTAAATTTTATAAATAATATGTATTTTATATATTTAATACTTTTGCTATTTTTAAAAAACTTTTTTTTTTACAGATTTTGGATCATATTGATTATAACCTTATGGTACCACTCTGGTTATTTTTAACATCCTATACTTTTAATATTTTCATTTACTGTTTTATTGGAGAGATGCTAACGACAAAGGTGAATATAATTATCTTTTTGCATTAAAATGTCTTACAAAATAAATTATATATTTATTTAACAGGCCACTAGTGTTGGCGAGTGTGCATATGCGATTGAATGGTACACTTTACCCAAAACTGTGAATCTAAATTTTATCCACCTGATAAGGGCCTCGCAATTTCCATCCCAAATTACAGCGGGCAAATTTTTTGTACTTTCGCTGAACACATTCAACACCGTAAGTCATCAATTTTACATATTGATTAAAATAAAAATTAGTTTGTTACAGATATAATTGAGTGAACAGAAAGAAATTTTCTTTCTGACCCCTCGGCAGCTTAATGCTTTCTTTAATTTATTCTCGGTTTAAGATAATAAGATCAGCTGGTGTATACTTCAATTATCTCTGGAAAATGACTCAATAAATTTCGACAAATTTTCAATCTGTGATTTTGAAAGAACTCCACGTGAAATCTACAAATAATTTGTTTGAAAGAAACTACTGTAAAATGGAATGCGATTTTAGGCACAAGTAGCTTTATTAGCAATATTTTGGTAGCCAAATTATAGAATTTTCCTCCACAGCAGTAAATTTTTCCTAAACTACATACATTTTCCCTCATTTTTCGCTCATCTTATCTTTGAACAGCGCACGATGTCATCTGACAATACAAAATAAGTACAAACTTTAAATTTCAATCTCTATATATGTACAAGGTATAAGCTTGATAATTTTCTGAAAAAAAAAGCATTCGAAAAAAATTGCTCTAGTAAGAGAAGAATAAACTTCATGATGATTGAAATCAATCAATACCTTAAGAAAGTTTTCAGATATATGGAATGAATCTGTAACTATTGAGCGTGGAATACGGATTCATAATACTGACATAGAAAGTTTAATTGTGTCGCTAACAATTCTCTGATACTAACTAATACTATGTATAAATAATTATACACACTATAGAATCTTTTTTAAATTCTGCTAATTTATTTCACTCGCTGGAACTAATATCAACTCTATAAATTATACTTTAGAAAAAAACCTATAGAAGATCTCTATAATATACCAAAATTTGCATTAGAAGTAAATTATAAAATCTTTTCTAAATGTTCTTTGCAGTTTTTTGCTCTCATTTATACTCATTTAGACCAATTTCTGAAATTGTTTTTATGACACATCTTTATAGCACATTTATTAATATTCTACAACCATCACTTCTTTTGGTTAACAGCAATTTTTTCTATGAAATAATCTTATCAGTGGAAATCCGAAAATAAAGTCCTTGGAAAATGATTTTAAAATGATTATCAACCAGCATTTTCGGGTTTTGAGGTAAGAATTTCGACTTGCTATAGCAAGTTATGTACTGTAAACTGAAAAATAGTTTGCTCAAAAGTAAGTACTTTTATTTTGAATAAAGATGTGAATTTAATATATATATATATATTGTTACAATTATTAAACACCATATAGTATTTGATTATTTTTAGTTTAATTTCTCATATGGAGGACTTACTTAGTGAAGTAGGTGTCATCGAAATTGTAGACAATACTTCAAATATATGCTTACTGGGTTATTATGCTATCATGGTATGAAACCAAAATGAAAAATTAGATTTTTTTTTCACTTAGAATATTAAATGGATAATTTGACGGGAGCTGGAGGCGCCATTAAAATTTTTTTTGTGTATAAATAAAATTGGAATTTGGTTTTCAATGATAAAAGAATTTTTTTTAAATTTTTTTCAATATACCATATATATATTATATTTTTTTAAAATAAACCCCATTCCTAAAAGTATTTATTTTATATAAAAAAAAATTCTTTAGCTTATAGTAACATATGCTTCATATTATTGATGTCTTTTCTCTTTAACATGTCGAAGGCAAGCATTCGATTAAATAATTAATTAATTAGATTAATTTATTAAATTAGAGTTCTTAAGTAATAATAAGTTAAAAATATGTTACAAAAAAAATTTGACTACTTTCAGCACCGTAAGTACCACCCTATTGGAAGTAAAAAGAGAGAAAGTCTATCTATCTCGTATTTGAATCTTTTTCAATATTCAGGATTAAGATAGAAAGGAAAAATGTATCCAATTGTATTCTTCTCTATCAATATCAATCTATTTCTATCTCTTTTTAACGATAATCTAATTTATTTTGAATTTTAGTCTTTCTATCTTTCTGTATCCTTCGCCAATCCTTCCTTATTCTCCACCTATCCACGCTAAACTTTCTTTATCCCTTTTGCAATATATATTATTTCAATCCTTTTCTATTTCTTTTAAAGCGTAATACCAAGTTCATACTTTTCAATCAATACCTTTCTAACCATGTCTATCATTATTTTAATCATCTCAATCCTTTTCTATCCTTTTTACAATCTACTAGGAAGCCTATCTTTTCCAATCCATATTTTTCTATCCACATCTATCCTTGTATAATAATTTCAATTTTTTCCTATCTCTCTTGAAGTATACTACCAAGTCTAACCATTTTAATCTTTACCTTTCTATCCATTTCTATCCTCGTTGAACCCCTTCAATACTTTTTTCTCTTTCTCGCAAGTATACTATCAACTCAATCCTCAATAAACGTTTCAATGAAGTTTTTGGGAATTGTGTAATTTTATATTGATTTTTAAATAACTAAATGATAAATAGTGGTATCATTTTATAATTAATGCATTTTTATAGAGTTTATAGAGTTTAAGTAGACGCAATTGTTCCAATAAACGTCAGTCTATTATTAAGTTCAACAGGTAGATTCTATCTGCTACTTACGTTTATAAATAATAAATGCATCTAACTCGCATGAAAAGCTCTTCCATGAGAGAGAATTGACAATTTATTTATTTACAAAATGATTGTAATGACTTTGGATCTAAATAAAAAATTACTAAAAAATTTCTAAATGATTTAAAACTCTTTTCCGTCCTATTTATTTTAGTTTTGTATATTTAAGAATTTTCTTTACCGATCGTTAATTAGATTGCACTAATGATGTAATATTAAAAAATGAGAAAAGTCAGCACAGTGATGTGGATGAAATGCTATCAAAAGCCCTTTAATTCGAAAATAGATGGCTTTTGATAGAAAAGTTTGGGGCTTCATGTTTGCAGCTTTTTGGCATATAGCCATGGACGAATTCAATTTCCAATCTCAAAAATAATAATTGGCTACCTGAGTTAATCCAAAAATCTAGGCATAAATATCTTCATGTAAATTGAAAGATATTTTACTCATATTTCATAGTAAAAGATTCATGCCAGAAAAAATGACCTGCATTCCTGGCTATTTCTAAAAATATAAAAAATAAAAAAGACTCACCAACACAACCTAAACTCATACACCATTTTTTAATTCGTAAAACTGAGAAAATTTTAAGTTTTGTAAAATTTTCAGAATTCAATGAATCAGAAAAATTATTTTTTTTACATTAATTATAATAAAAAACAATAACAAGGTAATAAAAAAATCTACAAATACACATCATATATATACACACACACAAACTTTAGATTTTGCAACTGACTTGATTGAAATACAACGGTGTACGCTAAGAATAAAATATTCTAAGCTAGATTGGTACAAGTTATAAATAAAGAATCCATTTTTCCTCCTTTAATGTCAAACAATATTTTTATTTTTACTTTTTTTAAAGAACTCGAATTAAGAATAAAACTCTGTTTATAAAAATAATAAATTACTGTCCAAAATTTTAAATTTTAAGGAAAAGAGAATATTTCAAATTAAAATTTTTAAAAACTCAAATCTGCAAATAAAGATGATGAAAATATGATGTGCAAAAATTATCTTTTAGGGTTTATGCTGTAAATAAAACGAATGAAAAACTGTTCCTGAGTTAATAACAATAATAAGGAGATGGTGAATATCCATTGGCCGATTAAACAATGAAGTTTAATTAGCAGTCACTGTACCAGAAGTTCAGAATGTTCAAATGAACAAAAGAATTATTTTTAATGCAAATGAATAAATATTTAAAAACTGTTTCTAGGTTAAAATCCAATCAATGCAAAAATTCATTCATTTGAAAGTTCCACTGAATTTTTGGGCCAAGCCTCATACATCTCTTATTTCACTTTTTATTGGTTTCACGATCGCTTTCCTTATTGTCTTTAGTCAAATTCTCAGTGAATACTTTTTCACTGATTCTCAGTGGATTTTCACACAATGAAATCTTAAAAAGATGGTCACTGAAAATCAATGAACTTCCACTGATTCCATTTTAAAGCATTGAGAAATGAAAAATTGACGCTAAATCTAGTGGACTACATTTCATTCCTGATATTCATATAACGTGTGTGGGTGACTGAAACAAATGTCAGCAAGGTGATAAAAGTGAGGTTAGTAAATAACATCAGTGACGTATTTTGTTTTTTCGTCGCCCCTTCAAGGCTTCTATTCAACTCGTTATATAGTACTATCCAAATTTCTAAAAGAATGAAAACCGAAATTCGAACAAGACTACTGAAATAACTCGGAATTCTGATAATAGAACAATCTCTGCCACCTAACGTCTAAACCGGTTCAGTTATAGGTGTTTGGATTTATTTTTGCTCTTAAAAACTCACACAGAGAGACGACGAATGAGATTTATAGGGGCTTAAAAGTGCTTGTATAATGCATACGTTCTGTTTGGTAAAATAACAAATAGAGAGCGTTGTACGAATCTTCTTAAACTTATACAATTCAAAAGTTTATCTTCATTAACTTTGCAGTTACGTAATTTTCGCAAAAAAGCTCAAAGCTCTTTACTCTGTACAAAATATTTTTTAAATTGTTTTATTTACAAATTTTTACTTGTTGATAAAAAATCATTGATGAAAAAAAACATTCCTAAATCATAATTTCCATAGACATAAATTAATCGATTCTTATTCGATTATTATCTCTCAAACAGTAATTCATACATTCCTCAAATTACCTCCGACGCTTACGCCATGCCGCATTTACATGTGCTTTCAGTGCTTACGCCTGCAGTAAAGAATTTTTTTCGAGAACTTGGAAAAAGACTCAGAATCTTTACTTTTGCCAGGAATATTAACGAGTGTGAGATAGTGGCTCACAGGGGGGTCTAAAATAACTTAGCCCGTGAAGATTAGCAGGGGGAAAAGAGGGGTAAGAGATGAAAAGGGGGGAGTTGTGAGAGAGAAGAAAGAGCAAGATGAGATTTTGTGGAGGAGGAAGGTGGTCGTATGATCGTTCGAGATTTTGCTTTTGAGTTCAGTGTTTCATCTTCCGGAGAACGTGAGCATCCACGTTTAGCTTTAAGGTAAGTTATCGGACGAATTTTGCGTCACTCGTTGTGACAAAAAAGGATTGCAAGGAGGTGCATCGCTACCCTCTCTGTTGGACTCAGGGGAGGAAAAGGGGCAGTCTCATCTCACTTCAGTCTTGGCGTCGCGACACTCAATTATTACTGTCGCCTCTGTACCTGTCAACTTTGGGTCTTCTTCATCTACTTCTTTTCTCTACACTTGCTGCTAAATGCTCATGCTTTGTTATTGTCCCCTCGCACATAAGAGAATGTTTCAACTCAGAATAAATTATATTTTTTTGAGGCAATATTAAAGTTCATTGTATTATTAATAAGAGTAAACTATTACAATATATTAAATCATATTTTACTATATATCTCGCTTATTTTTGTCTCTCAGCTAATATTTACAAGTTTATTTCACTTGTCACCGTTATTTATTGCAATGCCAATTGCATGTCATTATTTATTATATTTATTTTATGGCTGTCGTTTACTACTTGTCGCTCATTTTCACTACTGACATTGTTGTATGAGGGGATAAATTATTTTTATGAGATTTTGAAATATTTCTTAACGATAATGCTAATTGTTGGTCATGGATTACTTTTGAAAAATAAGAAATAAATAATTATTAAGTAAACAGTATTAAGTTTAATAATAATTTTTAATAGCTTTCTACATTTCTTAATTAATAAACCTTCTTTTTGAAAAAATTTGATCTGATATTAGTTTTGTTAAAAATCCAATTTCATGTAACCCAACACGACTATTAGTAGATCGCACGCATACCATTAAAACTAGGCATGAGTGGGAAAGAGAGTCGAAGATTTTGCGTGCGATGTAGATATATTCGGAGGAATTTTGTAGCAAAAATAACCACGCTGGACCAGTCTTTACTGCTCACAGAAATGCTGTTAGTATTTTGTAATATGTATGATTGTCATATTTCCCGGAAGGCGGAAACTTTCACTTTGACCTTCTTTAAAATAAAAAAGTATCAAAAACATATACAAAATATTCAAAACATATCTGAAAAGGCAAAGTACTTGTAATCTACTCTCTGAAATTGAATCAGTGGAAGTTCGCTAATTTTCAGTGGAATTTAACTGTGATAATGATTTTTCACTGATTGAATTTGAACTAATTCTTGTTAAAAAAAAGAATATTTCTTTATTTTGGCAGAGCGATCACTTTCTGTGTCATTTTCAACGAGTCTAGTGAAAAATAGAAGAGGATGTTTTTTAATAGTCCCAGATGACATTGGTGTAAAAAAAAAAGATGAAATAAGATTTTTAAGAAGTCACTATATAAAATAGGAAATCTATATGAGAAAACTGTGTGGAATGATGACTAATGTTTCAATATTAGAATTTGGATGTTCAATCGATCAAATAATTGAAATTCTGTTATGATTTTCATATAAAAAAATCTATAACTTCTATTAGTTTATATAAATTCTGTACAATAAAATCAAGCCAAAAGATCACTGAACTTTCGAGAAAATTATTTTAACACTATAACTATCATTACTCAATAATATGTGAGTTTTCAGTAGTATTAATATTTAAAGGTATTTTGTCTGACACACCATCACGCTCTGATTTTCTTGGCACAATATTCATAAGAAATAGCATTTCACACGCATCATGAAGTGAAAAGACTGTTCTCACTTAATAATCGTAATGTTAATTCGCAAAATTGTCTTGATACTGGTTCATGAATAACATAAAGACTGATTGAAAAAAATTTAATATATACAACTCTATAATAAGACATGATTAATTCGAATACTGCTTTCTCATGCTTAAATTCTATGAAATGCTTAAACAATATTGTGTTGTAATGTTTAAAAAAATGTTAAATATATTTAACGATAACGGATGAGAGAATATAAGAATGGAATTTAATTTCAGAGAGTGACTAATACACAACAAAGCCCAGCACAATGTCCGGCCCAGGGCCAAGGTTTGTGAATAACCAGTTTAATTCTCCTATCAAACTATATTCGCCACAGTCGATCCAGGAAACGTTGGATCGTCAGACGAAAATTCTAGCCAACGGTGCAATCGGGTAAGAATAATTTGTTCTATTTATTTTAATACCGAAAAAAGTTGGATGGAAGGCTTACAAAATTGAAACCACTGCATTCTTACTTACGAATTCACAAACTATAGTAATGTAATCATTTCATGACTTGTACACTTTCCATACCAATATCTGCTAATTTCTAATCTGTATCTGAAAAAGTTTTACTGATGACACATCTTCTAACAAATAACATACGTTGTTTGATCAGGATCATATTGAACATAGAAAATACATTTTTACTTGAAACGAGTATATTGTTTCTAGAAATAAATAATAAGAGGAACAATTAACAAAAACAAACAATGATAACGTTTGTTAATTAACAACTATTCCACTTTCATCTGTATAACATATAAATTAATATAAAATTCAATTAGCCGAAAACAAAATATGTTATAAAAAGGTTCAAAATGCTTACAATTGAAACACCAAGATCTTTCAGTCGTATTTTTTTACGAAATTAAATTCTAGAATGAATACTTTACAAAAGTTATTTTCGGGATATTTTTAGATTATTGGTGAAAAAATTGCAAACATAAAAACTCGAATATACTTGTTAACAATTTTTCTTTTAGAAAATCGCAGGTATGCGCAGCTAAATCAAAGTTCCCTGTATTCATGTCGAATTCTAGATTATGTACATATTTTTTTTACGAGGACTTGCCGGGCCTTTTTTTAATTACTTCAAACATGACAGGATTCACGATCAGAAAATAGTTGGAGTTGGATTTACAGTATATCGTCTTTGTAGTTTATAGTAGGGACCAACTACACTCATTTTCTTTATCAAACCTATAATTCTGTAAAGAGATACACCTGGAAACGAAAAAGAAAGTTAATTTTCGAGAATTGTTTTCAAGGAAAACTATTGAAACTATCGAACCTGTACGGAGTCCCGTAAAAAAAATCTGCCATTGCGCATCAGTGGCGTTTCGTCAACATTCTTCTGAAACAAAAAAATCAAATAGGATATTAAAATTTGTTCGTATTTTGAAAAAAAAAACACTAAGAATCAAAAAAAAAATTCTACGACAAGTACTAGATAACTATGTATACAATAACCACAAAAAATTTCAAGTTAATTGGTTTAGTGGTTTTCGAGATATATTTTAGGTACCAGTTTGAAAAAAAGAGTCATCGATACCAGGTCCATATCATCTAATTATTATAAAATTCTTCTTCATTCATTAGCATTTTCTTCGTGCGAAAAAAAATTGGAAAAGGATAGTGAAATCGATGCCAAACTCTAGAACCTGATAATTACTAAACAAGAGTTGAGGTCATTAGGAGAACACATAACATGCTTTTAAATTCAGGCAATGAAAGACAAATGAGGAAGAGGAATCAAGAATCTACTAATAAAGCCTCAGGGATGAAAATCTTGCCAAAGCAGAAAACCTAATTGCAGCTTTAAAGTTCTACCTGAGCGCGATTAGAAGTTACTCAATTACAGGATTACCCACAATATATATATATATATAAATTGCGCAAAATACGCTTTGTGACATTGTTGGCAGAAGAGAAGCACCTCTGAATGCTGTATTTCATTCTAGATATGAGAAACTGGTTTTTTTGTGTTTTTAAAATTAGCCGAGATGTAAGTTTGGAAAGTCGATCTTTTGAAAAATCACACTTCTTTATTTCTCTAAGCGACACGAGCACGCTTTTTGCTTCCTTGTTGTTTCTGGAAGAGAACATCGAGAAAGTTATGATAGTGCCAAAATATATGAAAATATGAAGACTTTATTGAAGTGTTGATTGAAGCGCTTATAGAAATTTATATCACTGATAGCATAGTCAAAGACTGTTGAATGTAATTAATGAGTGAATGGAATTGATTAGAAAATTCCTTGGCTTGTTTTATATAGGAATGACCACCTTGCGTGTCGATCATGAATGAATGACGAAATGTCTGGTCTGATCACTGACCCTGTCTGACAGAATGTCTGCACTTGCAGGTCAAGCGTCGACTTGCTTCACTGGCAATACGATTGACAAATGACGTCAAGTATTAGATTTATCGAATGAATCAGCAAGCATTAAATATCAACTCAACGGTGATCGGCAAATCTGCACGTTATTTTCAGAAACGCGAATCACCGCGAGATAGAAATAAACCTCTGAAAGCTTAGACCGTTGCGCAAAGCAGCCGCAAGTCGCCGTACTTGACTTAGTTTCGCGTTTGATGGCCTCAGGTACTCACTTCGTATCTGTAAGAGTCTACCGAATTCGCTGTTAAGGAATCGCCTTTTGACTGATAATAATTACACCACACTAGCGCCATGATCGAGCAAAGAAGGTGATGATCGCATTTCCGAGGGTTCATTAATTTTATATCGGATGAAAAATTACTTGGTTTTGATTTTTGAGACATTTTGAGCTGTCAAATTGTGTCTTCTGAAGATATTTGTCATTTCTTTGACAGGGATATGTGATTGAGATATTTTTAATAACTTTATCAAATTTTCTTGATGGGGGAATTTAAAATAAATGAACTTCAAATAGTGCATAACATAACAAATAAAGTATAACATTTTCACCTTTGTAGAACTTTTCATTATAGTAATTATTAACAAAATTGTAAAGAAATATAGGCTGCTTAAATTGGTAGTGAAATTTGAAGTTCGAGTCTTCACTTATTGTTTTAAGTAAAACTTCCTAGAAATTAAAAATTCGTAGAATTGCAGTTCATATGATAGTTATATCAAGAATTTTATTTTATTTTACAGAATCGATTTCAACCAGTTAGCCAAACCGGCGAATCTTCAAAACAGCGCAGTGCTTCGTATGCTCGAAGAAGAAGAATCAAGAAAACGCAGTGGACAACCTAGTAAGTCATTTAAACTTTTTTTAAAATTATTGCCCAATTAAAAATTAAATAAATATTACAATATTAATATGTTATAAACTGAAAACCACTTGCGAATCTGGAATCGATACTTTAAGTAGTATACGCCTAGCGAATTAACAAGTGATTAAAGCTAATTATAGTCAGACAAGCTATATTGGTCAGATTTTTAAAGAAGTTTCATTTTGGATTAGAATATGAATTGAAGAATTTCAATATCAAATGATAGAAGTATAATTTTAATAATTATAAATTTTTTTTCATAAAGAACACTTTATTTTAGAAAAATTAAAAATTTGAAACATTAAAAAAATATAAACATTTTTTGATTTTTCAATTTAAAATTAAGATATAATTAATTGTAATTATACATGTTTGTAGTTTATTTATTTTTTGGTCTCTTTCAGAGACGTGTAAAAGCAAAAAATGCGCAAAAAAATTTGAGAGTTAGTTCGTAGAAGTATTTAGGGTAGTAACATATTCGATACTCGTAATTATTATTATCAACATTTATTTTTAGTTTAATTTAAGGTAAATGCGGAATGACCTTCCTATAAGACAAGTTTTCCAAAAACACGTGAGACCTCCCCTACCCAAAAATGTTGACCCCCACCCTTCTCTTGACCGTGAAGGGATGTCTAAAATCAGTCTCAAGATAGTTTCCACAATTATCAAGTAGAACATCGAATAGCTTTAGTAGTTGGCCAGTGTTCGTTTTGGCAATGTCACGAACTTGCCTTGGTCTATAATTTTATTGTAAAAGGTAGATAAAAAAAATTAAAATTTATGTTCATAAATCAGTGGATAACATTTTCACATCGGTTATCACTAATGGATCTTGATCCCCTGAATTAATTTGTATTCTAATCCTAATTTTAAGTAGTAAAATTAAAAGTGAAAGTATCGTGTTGAAAAGTGGAAAAAGGTGGTTATAGTCAGACCAATTGTGTTTGTTACATTTTAATTTTTAAAGATGTTTTCTTTCTAGATTCCTCTATATTTCTTTTTAAGGTTCTAATTATTAAAAATAATATACCATTAAAATTTTTTATTCAATTTCAAAGATTTATCAGAGTCTTTAACGTTTGAAAAAAGAATCCCAAATGGGAACCGAAATTTATAAATTAATTATTAATTAATTATTTTTCAATGAAGAAAATTAATTTTTTCAAACCAAAATTTTGTTCACTTTTAACTACAAATTGTAACGCAAAGGTCTTATTTTGATATATATACTTCCTTACTAAAATTTGAATTCAAATTTAGAAATAGTGGAGATATTTGTTAAACAAACTGACATAATAATTTACAATCTATATACTTATGATTGTAAACAATTTGTAGATCTGAAACGAGTAGCGTGGCCTCCTCCACCAGAGGATCAAGATATTAACGAGTACATTGAACAAGGGCCCGTTCAATCCAAGGTAATATTTAAACTATAAGCAGAAAACAATTTCAAACTACGAAGCTCTACGTTACATTAATTTTACACCGACGCAGAAATTGCATCTGCCAAAGAAATCTCTCACAAAGAACAACTCAGGTCACAAGGTTCATTCAAGTTTTCGACATTGACATAAAATTGAATTAAAATTCAGTTTAAGATTTCCTCATTAAAAAATAAAATTAACAAAGTTAGAAATATAATCTATTGATTTTTTTTTCACACAAAGTTATGTACCATACTTTTTATTATTTGTAGAATTTTTTATTTTGCGGTTAGAGAGTTTCCTAAATAGATGTATAAGAAACCAACGACCATTCTTAAGTTCCTGGTTGACTGCACAAAGTTTTCGAGGCTGAAGGGTCTAAAAGAATTTTTACTATTGAAAAGTTCATTATTAATCCTTGTATTCATTATATTTTGGTTATAAATAACTCTCTTCTTTTGAAAAAGTATAATACTTTCATTAAATATGATTTAAGTATAAAAACTTAATTCAAAATATAAATGGACAAAATAACCGAGGATGAATCCAAGGATTAAAGATTGAATTAGGGAAAATTTTCTTTTTCACATCAAAAGACACGTGGAATTGGCGAGTACGCTTCGTACCAGAGCAGTCCATCGCCCCAGAATCAGAATTTTGTTCCATCATCTCCTTCGCCTGTGAGTCCTAGTGGCGGGACTCTGAAGCAACCCTCACAATTTCAACAACAAAAATCGGCAAAGGGTTGGGCACCTGTTACACCCCCAGCTACCTCCCCTTTACCCCAACCACTTCTTCAGCCACCCACTTGGGGCCATCCACAACAACCTCCACAATTGCAAAACCAGGTGAGTTTAAATTTAAAAGAGAGCTAGGTAGAAATCTAAATTTTTTCTAAATAATATTGCAAATAATCTTTTTCTCAGTTGGTGAGTCGAGTCATTTTACATTCGGCTCTGCTTTTATTTTTTTTAGATCTATAATTTTGTTATCAACAATTATTATTGTCTCTTACTTGGTTTCTCAACCGTAACTGCTTGCACACGATGAAAATCTGAAATAAAAAAAGAAATAGAAATTAGAAAGTGGAATTTTTATATTTGTATAGATTTTATAATCTTGGAAATTATCTTTATAATAATAATAATATGTAATAATAATAATAATAATAAGGCATGTAATGTGTTTTCCTTATTTCATTATAGCTGCCTTATTTGAATACTTATAGAAGAATTCTTTACCCTAATTCCTACCTGTTTTCTTAGACAACATAGATATTTACAATTAGCATAAATTTGTGACATCATTCATATAATTCAGAATTAATATTTTACTTGTTCATTTCTTTAGTTCATGTTTATAATAATTTGTTTATAAGCTAATTTGCTTCTCTCGAAATAAATGTGTGGTCAACTGGAATATTTCTGTTCAAATGTGGTCGACGGTATTATTTTACTGAATAACTTATTTTAAAATTCAAAACTTGCTATTTCTTCTCAAGAATAATTTCTGAGATTCAGACTCATTTTCACGATTTACATAACATAGAAATCATAAACGTAATTTACTATACAATATTTCTAATTGAAAATTACAAACTTTATGATATTCTAATGTATTTTTCTAATAAATATCTTCTGCTTGAAATTATATTTATACAAAATTAGAAAACTAACTAATAAATATTTATTTGTGTTTCAACAGAGCTCACTAGACCGAACGCGACAATCACCTTATTCGACGCCAGCTTCCACATTTGAACCACCGCCTTCTACAATTACACTAAGGCCGGAACCTCCAATTTCTCAGGTAAATATTTAAGAATTTTGTGATTTTTTTAATTATTATATTCAGCTGAAAATTATAATAACGACTGACGAGAACCACAAAAATTAGATTCTTCTCTGTTGAGAATGTATACATCTAGTTTGCAGCCAATTAAAATGGACAGGTGCTTTTCAAAAATAACTTTTCGCAAAACTAATGCCGAGTATAATATATCATTAATGTGAAAAGAGCGTGCGAATCTTGTAAAATGGCTAAACCATCATTGCTAAACTCGTAATTTATCAATGCTGTACATTAGTAATGACACAGTCCACTTGGCAATGTCTCAAAATTGCTAAAACTGCTATGTTAATAATGCTACAATGCTATTCGGTTATACAACTGACCCAAATCTTGGGATAAGTACATTTTTTATCAATGGAAAAAAACTCAAAAACAATGATTTTATTTATTTTAGTTCTAATTGCAAAAAAACTGTATAAGAAATAAAATAGGAAACAAAAATTGCAAATTAAACTACGAGAATTGATATTTGTTGTTGTAGGGAAAAATTGTGTGTGTATTGGAATTTCTATCCAATTTCCCTTAATTTCAAAGCTGTGTGAAATTCTACAGAAATTTCATTACATGCAACGGCATTTTAATCCAAATATGTGTTTCTAAACCTTGACTGCAAACACCTGTATTGCTTCTGTAATGAAATATACCCATATATACATAAAGATCGCAAATCTTGAAAATTTTAAATGGAGGACCTAATCATATTAATAAAGAGTATCTAAAAATAGTATTTTAAATAAAAATTACACCTACACATTAGACACTAAACAATGTATAAATGGCTTATTGATGTTGTTGATCGATTTATTATTGATCTGCGACGTTTCTAACCTCAAATTTGCATTTGATGATTTTTCCCAATGGACAATCATGTGTCCTAAAGTTCATCCAAAAATATACTCTTTACTAATATTTTTGAACTTGGTTTGTCGTCAATATTAATAAAATCACCAAAAGAATTAAATTCAAGTTAGAAAAATAACCCAACATTCAGTAGATTGCAAACCACTTTTGTCTTTGCATTCTACTCAAAATTTTACAACAACTTCACCTACTTTAATTTCCTAAATAGTTAAAATCACTGTAAATGCATCTTTGCTCTTTAATAAGTGTTTCAAGTTGGATAAATAATAAATAAAACTTGTCAAATGTTCGCTGGCTGGATCCGCTTCCGCCCACTTTCAATCCACCATCGATTAAATTTGAATTTTGAACATATATTTGAAAACAACGGTTATAAATTCTATTTTAGTTCACGGAAACGCCATCAGTAGCGCTGATAATTCTTGAGTTTATTTTTGACATTTGCCAACGTCAGACACGTCAGATATTTGTAGGTTAGGAAACTCGGTGAACACGATATCTGACGATATATTACAACTCTTCCTAAAAATGTTTAAAAAGTGATCAGATACAGTATAACTCGAAATTTTGTAATTAATGTGACTTAAACAATGGAAAACATTTTAGACTTGCACTGGTTTCCTTTAGTCTCTCAGGGAAATATTTATTCTCTCACAAAATTAACGTCAACAAAAGGTCCTAATAAAGTTCTTATTGCATCTTTAAAAAGGAAAATTTATCTTTGTGAGTGTCATCAACTTTCCAACTCGAGATTAAAACCTTTAATAAAGGAATTATTATTTACGTACATTCCAAGTGGTGCCGAAATCATTTCTGTTGACGCTTACAAGAAATCTAGCGAGGAAGATGAATTCGTCATCGGGATCACGATTATGAAATATAACAGTGAAACCTCTATCGAGAGATATTTAAATATTTATACTGAAGGTGCCGGAGATGGGGAGGAGAGTAATTCTATTGAAGCAATTGCTCAAAATTGTCTGATGGTTGAGCTAACATATACACCTTATCATTTATATCACACAGTAATTCCTCATAATTCGGAAAATGAAATTGTCTGGTTGATATCCGCGGATGATTTTAAGGTCCATATGATCCGGGAAGATAAAAATACTCATGGTTATATGGAGTCAGAAATAGAAAAATATTTTCCAGAATTTTATGACTTGAAAGCAATTGCTTTGTGGATTGATATTCATTATTATGACGATTATAAACGAAGGGTCACTGTTATTGGATGCGAGTGTGGATTAGTCAAAGTAGCTGATGTGAATGCTATTAAAGGCGAAATTGATAGCAGATGGACCCTTAGGTATTGCTAATAATTTACAATTTAATTAAATTAGTTAAATATTTATAATTTTTTTCTTAGTTTTTAAAAGGGCCTGATTTAAATAAAATAACAATATACAAATAAGATTTCCTCTTTAGATATGATAATCCAGTATCCAGCGTTCGGATCTTTCCGCAAAGAAATATAATTAAAAAGCCATCGATCTTGGAGAAGACCACAGGTGATGACAAAAAGACCAAGTTAAATATTCTTGTAAATACAGCGACTACTTCGATTGTCTTCGAAGATATTTTAAGCAAAGGCTTGGAACAAGATGTAAAACTCAGAAGTAGTAATGCATCTACTTGTGTCCTCTGTTCCTGTATTGCTGACATAAATATGGATAATCAAAACGAAATATTACTTGGCACGTATGAGCGAGAAGTTCTCATATACGCAAATAACAACGGAACCTGGGAGTTAACAAGTAAAAAATTGTTTGACGCCCCAATCCATTCGATTTGTTATACAGATTTAACAGGCGACGGAGTAAATGAACTGGTTGTGCTGACTCAGAGAAGTGTTCACATTTTACAGCATGATTCAAATAAAATGAAGGAACTTTGGAAAGAACGATTTCGAAACATGATTGCCAATAAAGTCGAAAATGACTGAATGGTAGAGAAAACTTCCCGATTTTTCAAGATTTAAAAATTAGAATTAAACGTTTTTTTTTTACATTATTTAAAGAACGTTTGAATTTTAAAATATTATACATAAATTACTTAGTGGGCGAACGATATTAGAAACGTTTTTGGAACGGTTCCTGTCCTCAAAACGTTCTAAGGACGTTTTTGAAACGTCTTTCGGACACCAGAGATAGAACCGTTCCTAAAACGTTTTTGAAACGTTTCTTATAATATAGTTTGCCCACTGGGTACCCTATAAAGATGTTAATTATCTTCTTTTTTAGGAAAATTGTGTTTTTTTATGAAAATATCCTAATGCTCATATTTGTTTAAATTGTAGGTACCACAACCGGTTTATTTGGCGCAACCTGCAGCGACGAAAGCACCGATAAGCGGTAACATGAGGGGCGACCAAAAATGGCCACCAGCTTCGGTGAAAGCTCAGACGGCAGCAGAAAATCAGGCCCGAATGGAATTGGCTAAGGGGCCAGTTTGTAGGCCACGTAGAGTGAACAAAGATTACCGCCCATTTTTCGCTCAACATGCCCTGACATCCACTTACCCAGGATACAGAGCCCCGCCAGGAACTCAATATTTCACTCCAGAATACCAACATTAGACGGGATGAAACTGATGAAACTCGAGTTCTTATAATTTTATCAATCTTGAAGGCATTTGTGAGGCTGCGATCAAAACGTTTTAAATCTTATTCTTAGGTTTCGAATTTTCAGAAACTACAAAAAGGTACAACACAGTTTTTGAAAAACTAGCTCAGAATTAAAAGGAATGAGTAATCAATTCTAAATTCTTCTCAGTTTCTGTTCTTAGAATCGAAGATGTTTTGACTTTTTCAGATAAGACTATTAATAGAAATCTGTTTCTATTTTCCTTTTCGCAAAATGCTTAGCTCGCGCTCTATTAATAGGCTGAGAACTAACGCTTCTGATCGCATCGAGAAATAACTAAGATTGGAGAATCTAGCTAAGGAGCTAGAGCGAATAAAAATAAAAAATAAACTCTAAATCGATACTCGAGACGAACGAAAATCGAAAAAAAGCTTATATTATTAAAAATGGTAAGTTTACTTACTTATGTAAATATGAAAAGGAGATTGATAAGCATATTTTTGTAATGTGATTCAACGAACTAGGTAACCGACTAACGATACCTTTTTAATAGTGTATAATATTATTACGAATAAATATTAATAAAGGGTCTATAGACTTGTTTATTTAAACAGTGCTGTTTTATTTTTTAGCATAAAGTTTTAAAAATGTTTTAAAAAATCGTATACCAACAGATAAAAATACAGAACTATAATATTCTTTATTTGTCCCTCTTTTCTGTGATAGTATTGGATAAATATATTTGTAAATGCATAACATTGTATTCAATCCATCAGCTGAATTACATAAAAAGTAGCAGAAGTAAATATCCTCAAAATTGATAATAAATCATTGTAGTAAAGGCTTCATCATACGTGACACATCATCCACAACATTTTTATACATTTTTTTTACATTTTTACAAGAGTATGAAGAGAATTTCTATTTCAAAATCTCCTGAGTAAACGTTCAATCTATTAACCGTGACAATTTTTTTTTAATTCAAAGCTTCCTTATATTTCTAGATCAAATTCCGAAAACGAGTTAAAATTTTTCAAAA
>JAUESI010000010.1:8202290-8222080 GCA_032275145.1 Synergus laeviventris
TGCTTCTACTGATTTGTTTAAAATGTAATCCACCGTTAGATTGACATATTCCTGCCTATACATAAATGAAATATTAGCAGTTGAAGTTGAGAACAATTGGTAAAAAATTGTAAGTTTACTTACTTATTTTCCAAAGTTACACGAATGTCTTTGCCATTCGGCTTCAATTCAAAAGTTTGACTAGTTTCATAACATTCTCGAGCTATTTGGAAATCCAAACCAAAAACATCTTCGAAGTCACTTTCTTCATACTCGAGTATGTTTCGTAAGTTTCTGGAATAAATAGAAGAAAATCGTATAAATAAAAATACAGCATTTACAATTAGTCAATTTTAATTCAAGGAACTTTTTATCACCTCGCATATAATGGATCCATTTCTTCGATATTAGCAAGACCTACCGGTTCTTTTAAGAGTTTCTTATAAAGGGCAAGTGGAAAGGTCAAATCAATGATGCTGAAATTATAAATAGCGAGACCACAAAGAATGCCTATCAAGCAGTACATATTCACATCCTCGAAAGAAAACTGATTGAACCAGATAGTTCTCGTTTGCTTATTTTCATGGAACATTCCGTATTTTGGATCCAAAATTTCTTTGAGAAGAAGCATGAAAAATTCCTTCTTTACGCCTCCTGCATCTTCTGCTTCTTCACCACGGAATTTAACCTTTGAAGAAAAAATAGGGTTAATTACAAAATTATTATCGCTTAAAGTTGAACTTTTTAAAAAACATCAATTTATAAAGTGCTAAAAGAGTATTAAAAGATTAGACCATTTATTCGAGAAAAAAAATCTTACTCTAAGAGGTTTTTTAAGGTCTGTAGTGTCATATTGAGACAATTCTCTCAACGTATCTTCTACCAATTTTTCTCGTGAGACTTCAATTGTAATAAATTGTTCAGTTTGGTTCAAATGTACACCCTCTGGTATCGTCTCACCAAATACTGCTTGAGTAGAGGCTGTTCTAGATGCCTCTATCGCCGAATGCATCTGAAATATTAAAAAGAATATAATTTGATTCTTGAAAACGTTAATCGCTTATGAAGTGAAAAATTGAATTTATTATCTTTACCTGCAAAGCTTGATCAGTCCGTAGCAAAACCGTTTTTGCTACAGCATCAAACAGGAAGGGGTGGTCGCAAAATAATATTTTCGGAATTCTTGCCGATGAATTGCACAATTTTAACCAACACACATAATCTTTTTGGATATCAATGATATGTAATAACTCTGGTATGTGAAACTCGGAATAATGAACTCTTTGCCCTTCGGAATCATAATTAAGTTCATCTAAAATAGTCAGTACTTTCAAAATCACCAGCAACTGTCCGTTCCATGGAACTAACTACATGATATCAAGAAAAAATAAATTCTTTAGCAACACAATAAAAAATAAATCAAATCAGCAAAAACTTGTTTTGTTTATTAGTATATATAATTCATTTTTACCCGTCTTTCTGCATTGTATAGATGCCTCAAAATAGGTACAACTACTGCTTTGAAGCTTCGTATCAGCGATTTGAAATATGTAATTGGAGCGTTGCGCCACCAGTTCTTTATTATTTTTAAGTGTTTCACGTCTAATTTTGAAAGTAAATCTGCAAAAGGCGTGTGTAAAGAATTACAATTTGCAGGATCCGAAAACCCATGGTAAAGTGGAAGAGTTAGGTATACTCTTAAATATTCAACATCTAGTGGTGACGGCACTAAAGATGGTAAAAGATGTTCCGTTATAGAGGTGAAAATCTAAAATAAGAAATTAATATTTTAGATCCCAAGAGTTAAAGGTGTAATTTAAATAAGGCTTTTAGTTTTAATCTCTGGTTCACTCCAACATTAGTTATAGTTAAGTTATAGTTAAGTGTTCACGTTCTCTACGTTTGTGCACTATTATTTTTTTGAAAAAGTAAAAAATGTGTAAAAGAACCAGGTAATCTTAATTTGTTGATATAGTGATTAACACATGGTCTTAAATAAAAATTTGGCTTACCAGACTAAGCATAGAGGCATTTTTAAATTCTGAAATTATATTAAACAGTCTGGTCGCTTCTTTAATATCGACCCCGTGATTTTTGCTCGAACATCCATAATGTGCATCATTCGCCAGAAGAAAAGAACCATTAATGCAGGCCAGATTTTGAAAAACAGTTTCTAGATACCTAAAATGTATAATAATATACAAAAAAAAGTAATACGAATGTGTGAAAATTTTATAACTTACGTAAATAGGTCATGATCAATGGGATTTTTTTCAGGAATTTTTTGACAAGCCAAAAGTTGTTCTTCCGTAACGATTAGAATTTGAGAAGAGATCGCTAATATTCTACAGTCATCAGGCGCGACATTTTCCTAAAAGAAAATTGATATTAAAGATAAGTAAGATACATTTTTTCACTGAGAATTTAATAAAATTCCAATAAGAAAATAAGTTCACTCTCATTTCCTGCTTTTCTAGTTTAGTGCTTAACTTAACCATGTAGATAAAATTATAATTTTACTTCTCTTTGTGTTACTGTCGCAAAACAATGATTTCCACCACTGAATATGTGTTTGACGACACAGTCCTTGCCGAAGGTACTCAAAGAAGAATCTACTTTGATAGAAAAATTATCCGTGGGGGGAAGCCAGGGTCCAAGAACAACCTGTGGAATGTTTATATTTTTGGAAAACTGAATTCCCAACTGACCAGCGGCATTTAAACCCCAGGAATAAACTCTTCCTACTTTAGGAACCAAAGCCAGTAAGTGTTGTCTTCCGGAGGAAACCTATAAAAGATTGGGATAATATAATAATATAATCATATCAATCAAAATCATTCATTTTTCTGTTTTAAAAAGATATTAAATTCACACCCACTTGGGTAACTTCGCTGCCCATAAGTTCTACAACTTGCCGAGGAAGAATTTCTTTGCTGAAAGTTCCGTGGCCAAGTTGGCCGTACATACCGCTGCCGCAAGTAAATACTCCACCATCCTAAAAAAAAAGATAAAAAGTAATTTTGAATGAGCCTAGAATTTATTGAATTTCCTACGTTTATTAATAAGTTAAATGAGTTTTAAATATTTACTTTGGTTAGAAAGACTGAAAACTCTTCCCCACATGTCACGTAACAGACTCTGGAATTTCTCAAATTGACTAATTCAGTTGGAAAAAACATTTGATTTAAGTGGTTTAGACCTAACTGTCCAAACATATTTTTACCCCAACTAAATACAGTTCCTGAAATATAAACAAATCATCAACAAAATTACCAATTTTGTTTAAACTTGTAACTAGCAAATTGATGTACTCTACCTGATTTTGAAACGACTATACTATGGTATCCGCCACAGGCAATAAAAGCTATTGGTACCCCAGCTAATGACGAAACAAGTTTTGGACTCAGTTCGTTTGTTATCTGTGATCCCAATCCCAATTGTCCGTGATTATTCGATCCCCACGAATAAAGTCCTCCACTGTTGGTTAAGACTAAAGTGTGTTTGAAACCACAGGCAATTTGAACAACCACTTTTGTTGTTAAACCTTTTATCATTACAGGCAATGATTCTGAATCAGATAAAAAACCTAATCCTGAAAATTAAAAAATATAAATAAAGCCTGTTAAATCTGTTCTTTAGGTAATGATTTATCTTTTTGTTTTTAAATTTACCCAATTGTCCTTCGGAATTGCAGCCCCAACTGTAAACATGACCCCATTCGTTGCGTACTAAACTATGGAAAGCACCACATGCTACATCCTTAAAAACGTGAGCATTCAAATTGCTGATATGTTCTGAAATAAAAAAAAAAGTAGTTAGTTCATTATAAGCTTCCCATTAATAGTCTATTACGACCCAAGGCCAGAAAGTTGGATTTCCGAACGCGCATGATATGAAGGCCGAGGCCTCATCAGGCCTCATATCCCACACGCTAGCTCGTGCCAGGTTATATCTATATCTCTAATTTTTCATTTGGGGCCTACTTCAGCGCGCCTTCCCAGATGCATGGGATTCGGTCGCCCACCCGATTTTTGCAAAGTCGAAGTTTTGCTGGTCGGGGCGGGTACCAAAAACCCATAAAAAAATAATTAAACATATTCAACAAGAAACTTTAGTGCAAAAAGTAAGCAAAAGTGTAATAAAATGTAATTAAAAATACAGTTAAAAGTAAAAAATTGTTCCAAATTTAAAAGGAAAAGTTAAACTTATTTATTAATGCAATAATTGTAACATATAAACATTTTCTTCTTTTTATTATCCTACGAAACAATTGTTGAAAAATTGAAAAATCTCAAATTTTACACCATTTTTAAGTTTTTGATTATCCAAATCTTCATTATATTTGTTTTTGCGTTTTGAAGTTAAATACACCGAGGCTCTTTTTTTAATACTAAACGTCTCATCTCTGCTGAACGTTGCTATATGTCCACGAACCACAAGAATATTGCAGCCAATCAGAGTTCGCGTTAACTCTGACAGGCCACAAAAGCCACTGTTCACGGACAGAAAAGCGGCCGGGAAGACGAACTTTAGGCTAGGATCTTTCAATTTAAATTTTCAATGTGCCTTTTATAATGAAAAAGAATGTAATATTCAGTACTATTCTTTAAAACTTGAATGATGTGCAAGTGAAAGTCGATCTATTTACATAAATATCTATTTAAGTAATACCTAATTTTTTCTTAATTGGTTTATTGTGTCCTAGTTGTCCACAGTCATTATTTCCACAGGAATAAATTTCTCCATTTCGAGTAATGAGAACTGTGTGGTTTGCACCGCAAGCAACTGAAAAAACATAGTTTTGTTATTATAACTCCAAAAGATTAAATCTGTAAATAATTCTTTAAAATGTTTACTTTGCTCGATTTCAGCAACTTTTGTGAAATTGACTTCTCGTGGGGAAAAAATGTTTTCCTCCTCAATTCCACCAAGACCCAGTTCCCCGTGTTGATTGCTGCCCCAGCAAAACATCTTCTTGTCCTTTTTAGGCTCTGATTGTTCAATGAAATTAAATTCGCTTTCCAATCGACGTTTCTTCAACAAACTGGCCTGTATTATTTATTAAATTCGATAAAATCTCAATTTTTTTCAACATCATTTTTGTTTTGATAATATTAATTTAAATAAACTACATAAGGGGAGAAGAAAAAAGAAAAAAAAACATGTAAAAATTGATCTACAACTAACGTAAATTAGTGTTCTAATAGAGTATTTATCGGTAGGTTACGATTTCTTTCAATGCTTTTTATGTTAGTTTGGTATGTATTCAATATTAATTGATCAGCAATTCTCTATTATATGAATACTAATAGCAATTTCAATTTACGAATATTTAAATATTGCAATGTTCACATAGGAAAAGGACATGCTTTTGTGCTATCTGAGTGGAAATAAGAATAAGATGTTAATAAAGGTAATTATTTTTGAAATCCTATTTAAAAGGAAAAATAAAATTATTGAAGTGAGGTAATTGTAATGAATGCAAGTTTCATTTTAGAGCACATTCGATCTACAGATAAAAAAAACATCAGTATTCTTCAAAGCTATTTAAAAATAAATGAAAGGAGATAAATATTAAAGTTTAAACACTTCAAATACAAATAAAAACACGTTGGAAATAATTTCTAACCCCCAAATTAGATTTCTTCATTTTGCTACATAAATATTATAATTAGTTATTTTTTCGCTCTATATAGCTCCTCAGTTTTTAAATAGAATTATAGGTTCAGAGCGAAAACAAATTTAATTTTGAGGTTAGAATAAGGATATAGATTTCATAAATTTGAAGATATTATTATTGTAACTAACCATATCGTATACGATGATTTCATAGTTCACTATACGATAATTAACTCATCAGGATAAACAGGTAGAAACATGGCATTATAAAACCTTGGTTAATCCTAGAAATAATCATTAGAGAAAAAGACTGAAAACTTTTCTTGTTAAAAGAAGGCAATGAATAATACGGTATTAAAAGGATAAAAAATACAAAAATAGACTAAATTCAAAATGTCCAAAATATTCATAAAATATCAAAACGTACCAAAAATATGAAGCCTTACAAAAAAATCTTGAAAATTGAATTTCTGAAACTATATATAATTTATCTAATTTCTGTCGTCTTCAACAGTTTCATCGACTGTTCAATGGTTTCGATTTGTTGACCAACACGCCATTAGTCATGTCAACATCATAATCATTACCCCATGCGAGCGGTTAAAAGTGAAAAGTGGTTAAAAATACTTATTCGTTTGTAAAAGTGAGGGATAAAAAATATTCGAAGTACAAAATGAAATATCAATAGACACAGTAGGCAAGGGTGATGAAATTAGATGATGCAATTTGATCAGGTGATCAAAGGTCGAATTATTCTACTCACATTATTGTATATTAAACCAAAGATTAAACGAAAATTATATATGTGATAAAAATGACATTTTGAAAAACGAAAGAAGCGATGGTGGTTCTCTCACGCACCTGCACGCACCTAGCGCGCAAAATGTTTTACCAGAGATGATGTTGTATTGTAGCAGGGCATAGCAGGGAGAAAGAGATTGACAAATTGACAATTACAGCAGCGCCGGCCAAAACAGGTCAGGCGGATGCACATGAAAACTGCTTAGAATGTGCACGCTCCCGACCTTACCATCAAAGTTTTTGTGAACCTTGTCAAAGATACGCGAAGATGCACGATTGCCGATCTTCGGAAAACTTCGGCCGTCTTCTATTTATATCTGTTTATATAATATCATTCTTGATACGTACAGATACGTATATATATATTAATATTAATATTCCATTATAATATATTAATATTAATTTTAATTAACAATTCCAAATTCGAAATTAATCATTCCATAGAATGTAAAAATGTTTCATTTCGATCTAATCCGAAGGAAGTTTTTATAATCTGATTAATCCGAGCATCATGGAATCCGATCAATCCGAATTAATCAGATAATTAACCCAGTCAATCAGAATTTTCAATCCAAATGATTCCGAAGCTTTTATTAGTCTAGCTGTTAACAATAACTTTCGAAAGAACTCACAGTGTCTTAAACTGATCAGATCCAATTCATGAAGCGCTATAATGCAACCATTTTGGATAAAAATTGAAGAAAGTTAGAGCATTTAAATAAATTGTTTTTTAAATTTTAAAACAACTTTTAATAACTTTTTTCGATAAAAACAAAATTATCAGCCTTAATATAGCGTTTACAAAATAGAAAAAAAAACGAAAATGAAAATTTACAGCTTAACAACGTCAAAACAACGTACAATATAAAAAAAAGTCACGTGAAGAAAAATGCTGCTTTCTGCGCGCAAGTCCTATATAAGATTGTTATTATAATAACTTTTTGAATTTTCTTTAAAAATCAAAAATACAAATTTTGAACCAAATAATGCGAGATACGGAGAAGATATTAATAAACAGGTATATTTTGGCTTTAAAGATATCTACAAATTCTTCCTTGACCATTTTCCGATAGGTTAAGTCAATTAAGTTAATAAGTCTATTATTATTGACCATTAAAAAAAAAATATTTGTAATGAAAACATTTTGAAAGATGAAGTTTTTCACGTAGTTAATTTTTTGATTCAGAGGAAATAGGCATTTTATAGTTTTTAAAAACATTTTTCTTATATATGGTAAAATTTACTCTATAGCAGGACTGAATTTCTAATATATTGCAGTTTACAATTTGTGATGGTAATTCCGCGCGTGGAAACTTTGATGGTAAATCGTTTCTGGAAGTTCTAACTTTCACCAGTTACCGTCGTGGCTGGTCGAACAGAGTGCACATTCTAAGAAATTCCCATGTGCATCCACCTGAATGGCGCGTTGAGCAGTCAGCTTCTCTCAAATTCTCTTTTTCACGGAGATTGTCAATCTCCCACCTCATCTCTGGTTTTACAATGTATTTTGTTTGAAATTGAAAAATTGCAAATCATTTTGACACATAATTCAAATTATAAATTCAGATTAATCAATGATATTTGACCGATCTTAAAACCTGTCAAAACTTTGTCAAATATTTTTCTTTACAGAATGACTGTCCTTTATATCAAAATGATCAAAAGTCTGAAACTCTGAATACCGACCATATCAGATCAACCTAACCAAAGATATTATTATAAATAAGATAAATAATGTACATTTCCGTGGTGTGCCGCGGTTTCAGTTTGATGTTATCCTTTTTTTATTTTCTGTACTAATTTTTGTTATAGTTAACGAAGGGAAAGTCAAAAATTTCTTTCAAATTAGAAAGTACCATTAAAAATTAAAAAAACTTCAAATTCTGATTACTGTGTTAAGGTTCAAATTATCGCGCGCTTTTACTTACTGAAAAGTGGCGCTCCTTGTGATCACTTTTATCACTTTATCTTCATGTGATTTTCAAAATGACGTTTTAGTTCATTTCACAAGTGTTTGGCGTCGTCGTGAACATTTCCTATTTTCGTCGTGGACCGCGTGGACGTCGTAGTGAATGTTTTCTTGATTACTTCAGTTCGTGATTCATATTCATCGGGCGGGCGGCGGCCATATTATCAGTGAGGTGTCAGTATTTGTTCAACGTGACGGGATTTTTGGGTGTGGATCTGACGACTGACGGTTTCCTTAAGCTCTCAACCCCGGCTATAGTGCAAGTGGCATCCTGTTCTTTTTGAATGAGTGGTATGTGTTTTTAAAAATTGTCTTTAAAACTAGTCCGAAAGCGCAATGAAAAACCGTCGCTCGGGCGGCACCGAGCGCGTGAGACAGCGAATAAGTCACACAATACTCTTTTTTCCCATGCCGATTTCCGGAGAAACGACGACAGTTCATCTCCATTTACATACCAGACAGGTAGATTCCCTATCCTGGATAATTTTTATCTCAAACCGTCTTCGCATGTCGCTGATTCGAAATACAGGTTACCTCACGAAATTCTCGTATCGCCCGCGGGCAATTTTCAATCTTATACATTTCCTTAACGGTTGTTAAAGACCGAGGGTAGGGAAATCGCGTCACGATTCAAGATTTTATAGGTGGTTAAAAAATTTTTGAGAAATTTCACAAATTTGGGGTTGAGGCCTATTTTGATATTTTTGTCAAGAAAGCGTTTTTTGATTCTTCAGGTTCTGAACTCTGTTTTCACAGAGCATTTAGAATCCTGATAATCGTGGTCGCTCATTATTAACTTGATACTGAACTGAGTTTTGCTGATTCATATATTTTAGTTCTTTTGACACGTTCAGTTTTACTCTTCTAGTTTTCCCATTTTGTGAAGAGTGAAAAAAGTTGTAAAAAGTAGGATTCAGGAAAATTAACTAGGAATAAAAATGCCGGAAAAAGGAGATTAGTTTTAAAGTTGTGAAACAGGTTTTAATGTGGTTGAAACTGATTTTGATACCTCAAAAAAGCGAAAGTGTTTTAGAAAGTGTAATATTAGGTATGAATTAGTATTTATAAATTAGTTACTGCTCTGCTATTTTTATTTTTTAACCAGGAAAGTAAAAATATGTATATTTCAAGTAATGTGATCATATTCTATTATTATTTATACATCTCTAGATTCAATATATTCATAATATGTATGGCTAACGGTAAAGTCTTTTCCTCTTCAGAATCTCTCCATGAATAAGAAAATATAGTTAAGAATCTTTTCTTCCTAGAATTCCATTGATTGTCCTTCCGTTGCCATAATAATGTCACATGATTGATTCATTCGACAATGAATGTTACGAACAATTTTGTCACACATGTTTTACGCTTAATTTTCAAGATAAGGGACAGTATTTGCGATAATAATTAAATAGCCGCCAGTAAATTCCGACAGGTATCGGTGGACATGTTGAGCTAACAAATGACCTTGAAAGTGAGTCAGAACAGTTAGACTAGAGGTAGTAGTTTCTGTTGCAACAGTCAGAGGATTTGATGTGACTGACGATGAGAAAAAGATTGAGATAGAGAATATTTAGTTTAGAAAGTAGGGTATTTACGATTGGAAAGAATTTGTAGAATTTAAAACCTGAAGAATGCGTATCATTTATTTCGAGTCATGAGTAAATTTTAGTGATAATTATCATCAATAGGACATCCAAATGTAACCTTCTTTCGCAACTTCCAAACAGTGAATCACTGTAATTGAATCAATGGAAACGGTGGAAATAGTTTCAACGATAGTGACTAGATGATGTTGATGATAACTAAACCAGTTTAAATAATTGTAATTTCTTTAGTTTGAAAACGAAAATTTGAATTTTAAATCTTTTTATAATTTAAGTAATTCGACATTAAATAATCGAAAAGTATTCTTATTTTCTCTAAAAAGTAAACAAGTAAACAGAAATACAATTTTGTAAAAATTCCTTGTGTTGATAAACGTTTTTTGACTGTGGTACTCAAAAGGAAATTGCTTCCACGTTTTTCCAATAAAGAAATAGAGCCTCTATAAAAGGTTTCTTAGCTTTGAAGTAGGATCAACATCATATCGACACCAACCTGCTTGGGGTGAATATCTAAAAGTTTATGTTAGAAAATAACAAGTTGTAGCCACTGACAGTTCAATGTACCTGGTGCTATAAGATAAAAAGGAAATACTATACTTCAAAGTTTAAATATCCTTGATTCTCGTCACGAGGATTTGCATTATAATCTCTTTCTCCTTTTCAGGTGGACACTTCTGTCCCATTATAACGTGCATACGTGCCTTTTGTGTCGAGACAAATTGGTTATTCCTTCTTTGCATTGTATGAACTCCAATAGACTTACTGCATTACATTAATCAAAAGACATCTTTCAAGAAACTCTCTGAAAAAAACCTTAAAATCCAATTTCTCTGTTATGCAATAACTTATATAAACAATAAATTCTATTTTAACATTTAAATTAAAACTTCCTGAAAGTCCAGAAATGAATGCTAGATTAGTAGATTTTTATAGTCTAATAGTTTAACAGCTTTCCTTATTATAAGATGTTATTTCTGAGTTAGTTATTATAAAATGGATGAACCGGTTGTAGATATTAACGGTTACTTATTGTATAAAAACGTACTCATAATTTTTAATATTTGATATTTGTTTAAAATTATAATTAGGAAAGAAAAGTAGCATTAGAATTAGGTTGATACACCAACCCGAGATACTAGTTTCAAGTAGGCTTGTGAAATGTGAAACGCAATCAACTACACATTCCTTGTTGATATCTGTTGCAGGTTGACTGTCTGTACGAGTTGCAGAAGAAACAGACACAATCGTCAAGATGCCGAAACAGGTATGTTAAAAAAAAAAAAATTTTCTTAGTCTATTACTAGTTTATTCCCTAAATGGATCTATAAATTGTGATTAATTTACATAAATAGTTAAGCAGATAAATTAAACGAAACATTAAAGATACAGCAAAGAACTGTTTAGAGGAATGTTTAATCAGCAATAAATTCAGCGAAATCACATCTTTAGGTTTCTTTATCTTGCATTTCTGAATCTTCAAAATGCCACGAATTTATAAAGATAATTTGCAGATAGAAGATTTTATTGCACAGGTACCGCACGTAGAATTATTATTATTGTTATGATCTATTATCTTCTTAATACACTTTGTCATAAAATGTTTATATGCTCGTTAACGTGGCCGAGATTGTACTTTTTATTACGTGTTACTTTGTATGAATGGGATAACCTCTTTTCCTTTTTCAAGGCTCTAAAAACATTCGTTTATTTATTAGTTACAAGCCTTTCTTTACTAATAATTTACTTATCGGACGCGCACTTCAATTTTTTTATCAAGAAGCTAAAGTTCAAGTTCTGAATAACGATCCGTATCTTATCAGAAATGTAAAATGTTAGAAACTTTATTTTTTCATGATTTATCTTGTTATTATTTTAACCGTATACTAGGACTATATCGACTAGAATTACTGAAATGAAATCTTATGGAATACAATTTTCTTAAAAGTAGATAATTGACCAAGTTAGAGCACAAAGTTTCGTTTCGTGTAGAAAAAAAAATTACTACCTCTTAAAGCTTTTTTGAAACGATTGAAAATTTTGGTTAGAGGTAAATAAAACTCTAAATTATTTGAAGATAATGATGCACTCATCTTTGTAACTTCAAAGTCAAATAAGAATGACGTAAGAATCAACGTAAGGAATAAGTTATTGTCTTTTTCCTTACATGGTCGTGTGCATTTTATCAAGGTTTCTTTTTATTCCAGAACCTCTGCTTCTTCAATTAAAATAGCTTTACTACTTTATAGAATGTTTTATTTATTAAGTCGATAGTAAAATTCAAAGCACGAAAAGATTAACCTATTTTTTAAAATGTTGTATTGAAAGATTGAAGGATTTTAAATGTCTGTTCACTTTCGGAATTCCAATTTATTTAGATCTTCCCTTTTACGTTATTTTGATCCCAAGTTTGGGAATGTGCCAATTTCGTCAGGGTTTCATTCCTGACCCAGTGTCAGGTAGTATTTCCCCATACGTGTTTTGCTCTTGCTTAAAAATCAGGAGAGAATTATTTGAAGAAGGGAGAATTGTCGGTTCTTCCTTGCACCCGGCATCTTGGTGCCGGTTGTTAGTCTCGATGAGATCGGCTGAATCACGTGACCCTGTAAGGTCTTGTATCCTTACTTCTCCCTTGGTTTTTTCTCTCTCTCTCTTTAGCCAAAATGGTACGACAGCAAACGGCGCGAGCGAAAGACGAGGACGCGTCCATAAAAGCAGTGGCGTATCGCAAAAGGATCTTCCATTCTGTTCTAATTTCCAAATCTGAAGACCTAAAGTCTGAAGATCCAAAAATTTCGAATTGAACGCTGAATCCAATTTGGAAACAACTGTCAAGATTCTCAAGATCATTTTCCAAATCACAATAGAATCTCTTTTTACATTTAAGGAAATATTTCAAAATTAAGATGACTACGGTTCCGTAAGGATTTTTAGGATACTGAAATGATCAGGAACGATTCCTACTTTTGTTTAAAAAACTGATTAGTGATTACTCTCTAATGCCCCAATTTTGAGGAAAAATTGTAGAATTTCAGATAATGCTGGTAGATACCAAGGTTTTAAAAGACTGCTAATAGATCTCATGACTACTTAGGTAGATGGTCTTATCACGATCATCAGCAGCAGGCACGGCCCAGCTATAATCAGAATAATATCTTATCATCTATTTTGACTCATCCACTCGTTCACCCTCGCAATTTGCAAGTGGAAGTGGAAGTGATTACCCTGCAGGTTGCAGAACAGCTTTTGCTTTGGAAGTTACGCCACTGAAAGGAGGAGTGGTTTGCCGTTGAGAGGGTCGTAAGGAGGGAGATACGCAGGTTGCACTTGCCCCTTGGCCCATTGTTCGACCTCGACACTAGACTAGACCGGCAAACTGAACTGATCAGATCCCGGATATACGCGTTCCGAAACGGTTGCTTCAAATCGAATTTTCTTGAGTTTTCTTCCAATCCCAAAAAGTGCCCCAAAGTGTCGTGAATTCTGATTTTAGAACCAAAATTCTAATCCAGCTCTCATCACCGGTTGTGTTCCACTAAGGCCCTTCAAATTCAACAATCGAATTCGAATTGGCCCAATCATGGTTGCCAGTACAAAAATGGTAAGCCACGACGCGACCGTTAAAAATTGTGCGAACCGTTTTAGGAGGAAGCGAGTTGTATTTATTATTACAAATTAATTCGATGGTGCTTTTTAATGATATTTCACATTATGGAGTTGAGATTTAAATTTTTACTTCAGTTTTTGTGAGATGAGTATTTGTAGAGGCGAGTTTTAATTATAAAATTAAAAAGAAAGTGTACTTTTTATGATTTCTTAAATTACGATTGAGGTGTGATTTGAATTTATTTTCCGTTTCTGTGTGATTAAATTGTGATATTTTTTTTGAAGATAAACGTGAGGGTGACGACCATGGATGCCGAGCTGGAGTTTGCAATCCAGCCGGCTACCACCGGAAAGCAGCTTTTTGATCAAGTTGTGAAGACCATTGGACTTAGGGAGATTTGGTTCTTTGGACTTCAATATACCGATGTCAAGGGAGATCTTACATGGATCAAACTTTACAAAAAGGTAAGAATTTATTATTAATTGGTATTTTACTGTGTAAGTACAAAAGAAAAATAATTTTAGTTCCTCAGATAGGAACTAAATAAGTCTGTTTAAATATTCAGCATTTCTAAAAATGCTACTTAAAAAAAAAAGAAAATTAATCTTGTTTCTGTAATTAGCTGTGAGGAATCTCTGATAAATGTACTTATCTAATTTTTTATATGGTCATCATTTCGTGACTGATAAACTCATTTAAACATTATTTTCTAATCGTATTTATTTAAGATCATTTTTCATCAAAATTGTGTAGGATAAATTGAAATAAGCTTTATAGGAAACTTGCTCAACTCTAAACTAAACTAGATTTGCAAGTCATTGATTTTGGTATTTAGAAATAACAGTATTGATAAATGTAGAGCTAAATCCATTTTAATGCTTGCATTTTGAAGGTTTCCAATCTGAAATATTGTTCAATTACAACCTTGTCAGTTGACGTTAGTAATTGATTGCATTAGCTGCAATAAACGTTGGTTGATTGTAGATTTATCTTAGAATATTCGCTTTGTAAACGATTACTTTATTACATAGTAACTATTAATCAAGGAAGAACTGTAGTGATGATTAAATGTGATTTAAGTGTGCTCCAATTGATTAATTATCACTGGGAATTAATTATTATCTAATTGTGCTTCATGCTCCACTACTTTATTGGTAGGCATTGTTCAGCATTCAACGGTATTTAATTCGTATCAGTGACTAGAATTTACTCGAGATATAAAATGTATATTATTTAAAAGTGCTCACTCGACTGGAAATCCTAGAAAGCCTGGAATTTTCAGAACTCAGGACAAGGAATTTCTAAATTGATTCAAATTGTTCTTGTCAAAGCTTTGAAACTCTTTAATTCCAATTTTAAATCTTGGAAAATTTGTAAAAGACATGTAAAAATCGAATAGAGAATTTTTCAAATCTTCTCAAGAATTTCTCTATAGAAATACTGAATTTAGTATCTCAATTTAATTTTCAGTAATCTGTCGAAAAGTTGTTTTCAATGGTGATTTCTCTTCATAGAGTAGATCGTTTCCTTCTGAATTTCTTATTGCCGATTTAAGATACTTGACGTGATTTATCAGTTGATAGTAAAATATCGAGAAAGCTGTTCAACGAATTGGAGAATTTGCAGCTATATTGTCGGTGAAGGGTTCAATCGCATATCGGGGCTAGATAGAAACAGGTCCGAGTATATACCGTTGGAAAACACAGTGACCCATTCGTGCAACTAAACATTCCAGACGCTTAAAACCGTTGCAAAACGACACTATTGATGACAAAAAGTACAGAAAACGGCGTCTGCATCGACGCCTCTAGCCACGAAAACTCGTTTCTTCATTAAGAGTTTCTTCCATTTGGCCGTAGCTAAGACTGAGACATTTGATGTCCAGCCTTGTGAAATTTTCAAATCTTGCGATGAAAACGAGTTTCTGTGATATTTTTCCTTGAAAGAAAAAGATAAATTTTATTTATATAACATATTGGAATGATGTATCGAGAATTAAAATTTTTTTTTTATAATTCTTGGGAAGACTCCTGCGGAATTTTCCTCTTCAGTGATAAATCCTATTCTAAATTTTGAATTTGAGTTTTAGGAAATGTTTATAAATTGCAAAGATCACAGTTTGAAGGGAATCGTTTGATACTTTGATCTTTACAAGGTAGACTTTTCCATTCGTCGTTGTTATTCAGATAAATTGAAACAACCTGCTGCTATTTTGAGACAGTTATTATAGATCGCTATGCGTCATTCATTGAACAGACAAGTAAGAAAATGACTTTGCACCGCACAGTCGAGTTCGGAAATTTATGTCACTTGATAAAAAAGCTTCTTGGATGATGACGATATTCTGATGTCATCGATTTTTGTGGGGCTCGAGGCATCTTTTCAAACCTCCCCAAATGTTTAGTAACTCAAGTTCTTCAAACTCATAGTTTGTACACGACGTCATCTGCTTCTTGGAGAATAGTTGTATGTGTCCGTGAAGCAAAATGATGGAAATGAGTCACTAACTGGATAGGAAACTGACATTTAATGCTTCATTCTCGGTTTTATCTCCACATGATGATAAATCAAATAATTATTTGACTAGCAACGAATTTGCAATTACATTTGGCACTGTATGGTTGAATTCCTGAATTTCCCGATTAATTCAACTGAATTTTCTTTTTCAGAATCTAGATTTGTAGACCTGGTCCAACGATTTAAGGGCATTTACAAACTTGCACCAGACTTTCCATTTCTTAGAATTAACTAGCAAATAAATTGATTAGACTGACCGAACATTCTATTAGATAAGAAGCTATTCAGCGTCTCCGACTCTGAGGGTTCTTAGGTTGATCAACTTTCACCGACAAGTCTGAATCGAGACGCGCCTTCACCTTGACACAGTATCTTGTAGATGACGTTGCTTTATTTCGGCCCTGGCCATTTTTCCATTTTTCAGTTTCATGATCACAATCTTGAAAATCTTACCATAAGGGAGTCCTTCTTTAGAATTTCGACTTAACCTTTGAATTTCAAGTTTGGAGGAAACAAGGGTTGGGTTTTAGGAAACAGGTGGTCAACAGGTGACGCCAGTTCCGAATAGTTAGATGAATAACGGACTTTCAAGGCATCCAAGTGTGAGATAATTGTGGCGGAAAATATTCTTGAAGAACGAAGATAAGTTATTATACAACTTACACTTGCACTTGTTGCAGTTTAATGAGAGCGATAATGGTTCATTAATAATTACAGATCTGTTCTTTATTGGTAATTATTAACGTAATAATTGTGTATTTTTAATTTTGATATTTTTTTGTATATTTTTATTTTTTTAAATTTTATATTGAATTCCAAAAGTAAGAGAATTTTTATTGGAGTTTGGAGAAATATCTTATCTGATTTCAAAGCGGTTTCTCGTATATTTGAATAGACATTAAGTGTACGCTCAGTACACTAGAATGGTATTAATCCATTGGTAGTATTCATTCAGTATCTCAAGATCGTATTAATATATCAGGCATAGTATTTGCTCTAATCCATAAATCCTTATAAACTACATTAGCGAGTAATGCAGTAGCTCCTTATTTCTGTATAAATTACCGTTTTTCAAAAGATAAGAACCACTCCCTTTTATTATCTACAGGCTATGCAGGCTTTGAACTATCTTTTGTTTGTATCTTATTCAATAAATGTTGTTAGTAGACGTTATTAACTATTAAGGGCATGTGATACTTTACAATAAAAACAATTTAGTTTCCCGAACTTTGCGTTCACAATAATAAGTTGAGAAAACTAAATTTGCTCTTATGGTAATTACTACTTGCCCTTAAGGCGAAACCTTGAATGTGACTCTGTATATAAGTATCGGACATAACTCCACTGACTTCCACTTTCCTTTTTTTTTAAATAGAATTCTTGGCTTTGTAGTTTAGGATCCCTTGTCCTTGATCTTCTCTACCTGTTCTGAACTTGGCTCTAGGGACCTTTAGCAAACACTTTCTGGAGTTGTAGATTTTGAATCTAAAAATTAGATTTTAAGCTCTAGTTACTAAAAAAGAGATTGTTTCCACGCAGCCTGAAAGTGCGATAACAAGGGTAGTGAAAAAGGAGGTAAAAAAGAAAGTTCGAAAGTTGAAAGGCTTCTCTGATTCTGACTCTGACGACGACGAGTATGATGTCAGTTTGGTAAGCAGAGGATTTTATTTCCTCATTTCCTCTTCTCTCTGATAGTCACTTTGTCGTTGTCATTTAATTCCTTTGTAATTATTCAATTAAGTACTTAATACAATTAAGATATATATCGATATTTCGAATTTATTTATATTTAAAAAATTAATATTTAAACTTTGTTGTTAATTGAACTACTTTAAAGAAATGTTTTTGAAGATGATAAAAATTCTAAAAAAAAATTTGCATTTACACAAAACTTTGTTACGTAGGCAGATAATGAATCCAAATGTGTGCGAACACGTGATGAAATTAGCCACTAATCATTCCTTTAGCTACAGGTGTCTGGCTGAATACAAAGTGACACAAGTTTCTAGAGTTGAAATTAACATCACAGACCGTTATTTTTAACTTCTCAAATATTTTATAGAAATTAAAATGAAGACAGCTCAAAAAGTTGAGAGCAGTCATCAACAAGAAATGTTTATAATTTTATCGCATAGGTCACAATAGGGGGGAGTACATTTCTACTAATTTAAATAACTTTAAAAAAAATTTTTTAATTCAATTTTTCAAATTAAGTTATACATTTTTGTCACAGATTTTAAACATGTTTCACTATTATGGTCTCAGTTTCTCAGCTGTAATTTTTAAATTAATGGACAACACGTGTGCTCCCCTTAGTCAATAATACAGTTTAGAGGCACGCTCTGTACTTTACGGAGATTACAGCTCGTGTGTTATGCAAATTGAGTCTGCTTACCTATACTCATTTTTAGAGCACAATAAACGACAAAGGCGTGTAAGTTTAGGGCTTTAAAATTAACATTTTTTGAGTGAAAGCCACCATTTAAGATCCATTAGCTGGAAATAATTAAACTGTTTTGTAAGAGACTCATTTTTTTCTAGAAATCGGTTTTCAGAATTAGAAATTACATTCCAATTTCTCCAGTAAAATAAATAACAGAAAAAATACAAAAAAAGAAGATCAATCCCTTGACTTTTATCTCTTGACTCAAGTAAAAAAAATATAATTAAGAAGAAGTCTATTTGCCCTCGTGTATCGTTCAAAACTCGTGACTAGTTTTAACGGTTTTCATGATTGTGTTTCCTGTACGTCATGAAAGCTCAAATTGAAATCTAACATACAACACCTGTGAATCATCGCAAAGAAAACTTCTTTAATGAATCTGTTTTGCAATCTTAACTGAGTTCTCAATCAAAATTCATAATTTATTTTTATTTCTATGGTCAAATTAATGATTAAGTAAGTATTTAAATTATTTTCTAAATTTAAAGCGACATTTAAATTTTAAAGTGGACACTACATCGGTTTGCAATTCTTAAAATAAACTTAAAATTAAGATCTGAAAATGAATTTTTATCTTTGAAAATTAGCAATTCAAATTCAGAGATGAGAAAATAATTAAATAAAAAAAAAATAATGCAAAAAATGTATCACGTGAAGACTTTTTGTGAGAATCATTTTCAACTTGAAAATCAATTTTGGAAGATGACAGTTTGAATTTCATAGTCTATTATCTTTTTCATTAATTAATTGTTAGTCTTATTACTCTGGACTTTAATCATACATTTCGCAGCACTGATAAGCAAAAAAGGTTGGAGGCACTCGCCTCCAAAGACCGTTAAACTATATTTAAAGGGTGAATGATGTAAGCGATATGTAAGTGATACAAATCATTCTCTTTGTCTGAATTAAATCGGCGCTTCTCATGCGGGCGAATAAAATTCGTCTCGTGAACCTAGAATTATTTCCAACAAATATTGTTTGTATAAAATTTGACTGAAATAAATTTTCGTCGCTAATCGTGTTTCCAATCTTTTATTAGACTCTGACGTTTGTGAATCTAAAGCGTTTTATTATAAATAAAATGTTGTTTAAACCTGCGAGACAGCTATGTAAACATATTTTTGAGGTATCGTAGCTTAAAAAGAATTTAAACTAGTACTGGAAACTCCTCTAGTTTAAGGGGTTATATACAGTTAGCAGGCCGAAAAAAAGCAAATTTTCCAGAATTTTTTTTGAGAAAACTTTTTAATT
>JAUESI010000010.1:8225708-8246728 GCA_032275145.1 Synergus laeviventris
AAAAAAAAATCGATTTTTTGAAAATTCTAACTGTATATAACCCCTTAAGTAAGACAGTATTCAATTTCAATTACTGAATATAAAATTGCTTAAAAATAGCATTTTTATTATTCTCACAACGGACATGTGTCGTACAATTTAACGTCCTTTGAAGAAGTCATTTGTTACACAATGGCGATAATTATTATTGTCCATTCAGAAACAAAAATCATTTTTCTGTCACGATCAAGCAACTTGCAGAATCCTAGTCTTGCAGGATTACGTAAAGTCCACAGTTCGCTGGAGAACGCACCTGTGACCAGTTGTTCCATTCCTAACTCTCGAGGTCAAATCTACTTACTTATTTCAACCTTTAAAGGTCTAATCTTCAGCTAATCGGAAACTTAGATATTATTGAAGTAAATAGATAAAAGAGAAATTCCTTGATTTGACAATGGACAAGGATTTCTTTTCGTCAAAGGAATAATAGGTATGCAAAACAAAGAAGTAATAAGAGAATTTGCAGTGGGTTATCAATAGAATATAGGCGAGAACTTCCCATGAATTCCTATTGTTATACCGGTCTTTCTCCCCACACAATCTCGAAAGGTTGACCACCTATATCATTCTCTTACGGGTAATATATGTTCAATAGTTGAACCCCCATTTAAAAAATGATTAAATATTAAATAAAAAATAAAATATAAATTTAAATATAAATTTAGAAGCTGGATTGAAAGTGAGATCCAAGTCGATTATAAAATTATGACTCGTGGTGAAAGTAAATTTAGTTTTGCTCCCTTTGTAAAATAACAAAAATCGATATCGATGATGACGATATTTAAGTGATTACCTGGAACGGAAATTGTTACGTACTTTTATGCGTAACCCATCTATTACTACAAATGGATGATTTAAGTATTATTATAATAGTAGACAGATTACGTACATATAGCCTCATCGCAACAGCTCTCGAAAGAACTGGGTACTGAATTATACCCGCATGCCACATCGGACGCTAAACCTGCTCTTTTTCAATATTAGTAAAATACATACCTCTCAATTAACGGAACTTACTCCCATCAATATTTCTCTTTAAAATTCCAACCAATGAAAAGAAACTATTAATTTAGGACTACTAAATTTGAACTACCATTAATTTCCAGTCGTTGGTTTTCTTTCTTTCAACTTCTTCTCGGATAAAAAATTAATACAGGCCTCATAATTTTCTAATTTTAATTATTTCAAGTTAGAGAGAGATACGGGTGTCAGGTTTAAGCTCTCATCTCAAAATTGAATCTCCCCATTTTACTCAACAATTATTAGATTTAAATGTCTTTTCGCTCTGTATTATGCATTCTTTTTGGAAATAGAAGTCTGACTATGGAGCGAAAAAATTACTTTTAATAGGCGCTTGTAACCATATTTCAGGTTTTCAGGCATTGCATTGTTGTCCGTATCCGATAAACGTAAAAAAACGATAAGGAATGTTTATCTACTGGCTAAAGTGCAAATTTAAAAATATTTTAAATTATAACATTTGTTAAGTAAAAATGGAGATTTGAGCATCTGGATCCAACGCCCTTAAAGCCTGTTACTAAATTATCTGAAATCTTTCATGCTTTATTCAGACGTTCAGGACATAAAGTCCAGGACGAGAATAAATTCCTAACGCTCTTTGAGCAACAAATTATCAATGAATATTTACGGCTGATTCGGTCATAAGAAAATAAATCGGCATAGCGGTGTTATTTGTGACTGAATTATCCACGTGCGATTATTATTATAGCGTGTTGTGTCATGCAGTGAATGACCCTTAATTAAGTGAATTTTCAATCTATAAATTTTCAGCTAATTTAATCTCATTAAATAAAAAATCGATGTTCAAATCTTCCCAATTATCTTGAAAATAAACTCTCTTAATCAATGAAACAATTAATCCTTCCGTTGATGCGTCACGTAATCAATAAAATATTTACCACGCATTAAATTCATCTATGATAAAATTTGTCTTTAGAATTTTTTTACACGACAAGTCACTTCCAAATGATGATTCTGAAGTCCAGAAGTTATTCTAGATATTCTACTTGACAATTTAAGAAACCTGAATGGTACTTTGAGTTTCATAATAATTTGGATCACTTTAAAATTCAAAGATGTCCTAAAAAAATTAAAACTGGTTTTAAAATCCCAGGGAGAAAAAAAAACCATAAATGCCTTTAGAATATTTATTATTGTTTTATGTTTGAGCATAACAAATTTAAATCAGGGCTTACAATATTTTTCAAAAGTATATGACTTTCTAATCCACTAAAATTTTTCGTTATTAAAACATAGAGGATTCGTAACAAAACAGGAGATTAGATTATATATTTTTTGTAGGTCCAATTACCATTTCTCGAATACTAGGTCAGATAACAAGTTCTTGTAAAATGATAACTTTAAACGGTTTTTACAGGCTTACTCATATGGAATTGTCCGAGTATGGCTTGATAATTTTGTATGAGCCACTATAACAATTATTACTATCACTGTAAGTTCATTCCTGTACGTTTATCTTAACTGAAAACTAATTTTATTACCCTTTGGGAAGCCAAATCAGAAATACGTAAATTATTCTTCTCTGATATATGAATAATTCATCTTTTTAATTTTTCGCCTAATGTAATATTTTCACCTCTCGATAAGAATTTTTTTCCTGGGTAACTTATCTAAAGATAAACGTGCAAAAGACTTTTTAATCATTTCATCCGCATCTTTTAATTTTATATTATTTCCCTTCAAAACGCACGCATACCGCAATACTAACAACCGGAAGGGTGGACATCGTTTTTTATCTAGGGTAAGATTATTAATTAATAATTAATCGTTTAGGTTGTCTACTTGATATTTTGAGTGCAAAACTGCATGAAAATTGAAGGCTACTTTCTCAGCTCATCGTTTCTTCCTTTTGCTCGAAAATCAATTCAAAATTCAGTTTACAAAAACATTGCTTAATAAACAAACTGACTTAAAATAATTGCAGGTGGTTCCATTCAAGCATCGAAATGTCATAAATGTAAGATCAAAAAGATTAATCAGTATTCGTTCACAAAAACGTTAGCAAAAAAAACACACTGAAAATTTGTAGAAAGAATTAGACCAGTTTGATTGAATGCTCTTAACAATGAAAAAAATTTCAATGATCTATTTTTAAAAATTGTACATAAAAGCTTCCTGTGATGAGTTTATACGTAACTAATAGAGACAACTGAATAGTAAAAAAATATCTGAAGTAATGATTGTCTTATGTAAGTACGTTTACTAATATCGATACTGTTTTCTCATAAAAAAAAAGTCGACGTTAAATTGAATGAAAATAACAGGCTATAAAATTGAATTTAAAAAACTTGATTATTTCATCACAGTTTTTCATTCTAGAAAATAATTTTTTAAGTACTTGCTGATAAAAATAAGATATTTCTTTATTGAAATTATTGAATCTAGTTAGATAACTTAAAGGATTTACAAATTACATTTTTAATTGGATGCAGGGCACTGTATTCAATTAGAAAATCTGGTCTATCACTCGTGTATGCATGCTTTTATTTTACAACGCATGTAATTCTTTACAATATGTTCCTTCCGTCTGGTTCTTATTATCAGTCACGTTACGCAACTAAACACAGCTTATTAATAATTATGAAAAATCATGGCACTAGCATTGAACTACAACGACGAGTCAAGGCGAACCTCGAGAAGTCAAGCAGGTGACAGTTTTTGTCAAGAGACCAGCTTGTTTTTAATTTTTTATGAAGAGACTAGTATCCATTTAATTTGTCTCGGGAAAATGTTGATCAGATGTCTATTTTATTAGGAGGCTTTAATTTTTTCCTATAGCTTTGAGGTGGAAATTAAATTTTGTTTATTATAGAAGTTCAATATTTGATTTAAGATCTTGTTATTTTTCTTTTGAATAATAGTGGTTGTGGGTTGATTAAATAAAGGGAAAAAATAGACATCTTCGGAAACATTTACGAAAGGAAGTAGAGGTGACGCTTATTTGTTTTCTCTGAAAATATTTTGAAGACTATTTTAGCCTCGTGCACTTCTATTTTCGAAGTTTACGACACTGATGAAACATTATTTTTGTCTTTCTGTACCTCGAAAAAGAAAACCCACAAACTAGAGAATGATCTTTGTTTGAAACCTACTTTCAATTTAAAAGAGTTTCAACAATTTCATTTGATCATTAAGTGCACTTGATATTTAAAATTTTAGCGATTTTTAGCATGCTGAAATTATTTTACGTTTAAATGTTATGCTACACAGCGTGAAAGAGATAAAATTGTATACACAATTACACATATTTTTATTTCAATCACGTATTTGTTGAATTTGTACGGAGGAAAAAGTTGTAATGCAGAAGTGAAAAGTAGAATATAATGTTTGTTCTCGATTTCCAGGTACTCAGTCAAGAAGTTAAAAAGGAGAATCCACTTCAATTCAAATTTCGTGCCAAGTTTTATCCCGAGGATGTTTCAGAGGAAATTATCCAAGACATCACTCTGCGTCTCTTCTATCTTCAGGTAACATTTTTTTTATTTAAAAATATTTTTGCTAATATTAATCCTAATTTGAGTTTAAATGGTAATCAATCTACAAACTAATATTCTTATTTCCAGGTGAAAAATTCTATACTCACAGACGACATTTATTGTCCACCTGAGACGTCTGTACTTCTTGCTTCGTATGCAGTGCAAGTTAGACATAATGACTACAATAAGGCATGCCACAGTGCAGGGTTCCTGGCGAATGACCGTCTACTCCCTCAGCGTGTTATGGACCAACATAAGATGAGCAAAGAAGAATGGGAAACGTCGATTACTAATTGGTGGCAGGAACATCGTGGCATGATTCGTGAGGATTCGATGATGGAATATTTGAAAATTGCTCAAGTAATTCATATTTTTAATCTTGAGTTTTACTTATTTCAATTTAAAAAATATGTTCATTAATTCGAATATTTCCCTAGGATTTGGAAATGTACGGAGTAAACTACTTCGAGATTCGTAATAAAAAGGGTACCGACATCTGGTTGGGAGTTGACGCTCTGGGTTTGAATATCTACGAAAAGGACGATAAACTTACCCCGAAAATCGGTTTTCCATGGTCGGAAATTAGGAACATTTCCTTCAATGACCGGAAATTCATAATCAAACCGATTGATAAGAAAGCGCCGGACTTTGTCTTCTTCGCACCCAGGGTAAAGATCAACAAGCGGATTTTGGCACTCTGCATGGGAAATCACGAATTGTATATGCGAAGACGCAAACCTGACACCATCGATGTTCAACAAATGAAGGTAATGATAGTTTAATATTCAATTAATTTAATTCATATTATTTGTTACTTTTGTATTGTATATCTAATTTCTAATTTTTCTGCCTGATGGTGAATGTTATATTTGCTACTTTTGACCGCCTTGATAAAACCTATAATATTTGAAGGCTTTAAAAAACTAGTACTTTATTTTGCTTTTATTAAAAAGAAAAAAGTATGCAGTGTTTAAACGGAATTTTCTTTAAGGCTCAAGCAAAGGACGAAAAACTTGCGAGAGAAAAACAAAGAGAGAAGCTCCAGTTGGAGATCGCGGCAAGAGAACGTGCTGAAAAAAAACAGCAGGAATATGAGGAGAGACTGAGAAATATGGCAGAGGAGATTCAGAGGCGACAAGCGGAATTGAGCGAAGCGCAGGAGATGATCCGTCGCTTGGAAGAACAACTGAGACAGTTGCAGGCTGCTAAGGAGGAATTGGAAGATCGTCAGAAGGTAAATTAAATTCTGCGGATTTTACTAAATTTAATCTTCCTCTAGCTAAAGTTAAATTTGAGTTATCTACCTTAAAATTAAAAATTAAATTATTCACTTTCTTGCAGGAACTAACAGTGATGATGGAGAAATTAGAGCGTTCTCACGAGATGGAAGCTGTTGAGCGAGCTAAGCTTGAACAGGAGATTAGAGCCAAGCAAGAAGAGGTCCAACGTATCCAATCTGAGGTGGAAGCTAAGGACGTAGAGGCCAGGAGGTTACAGGAGGAAGTCGAAGCCGCTAGGTAGGTTTAAATACAGATATTTCTAGGGCGAAACTAAATTCTGGAAATCTGGAAAACAGAGAAAATGAGAATCCTTAAGGGCATGTCTTACTTAACATATAAACAAATTTAGATTATCCATGTTTTTTATACAATTTTTACTTTTACAAAAAAAAATAGTAGTGAACAACCTTCCGTGTTCACGTTCTCGACCGATGTGCACTATTATTTATTTGAAAAAGTAAAAATTGAAGGAAAAACCTGAATAATCTAAATTTGCTCATATGGTAAGTAACACATGCCCTTAATGTATTTTGAAATCATTCATATTTGAAGATTGTCTAATTTAATAATTTAAAAAAATTTCAGGTTGAGACAAGAAGAAGCCGACAGGGCATTCCAGGCAAATGCGACGACTCCTCAGCATCATCACGTCGAGGAGAACGAAGAGGAAGGTGAGGAGGAAGGTGAAGAGGGTGAATACGAAGGAGGACACAGAGATGTCTCAAAAGAACTTGTCACTGACGAATCGATAATCGATCCAGTCGAGGAACGACGAACTCTAGCAGAAAGAAATGAGCGCCTCCACGATCAACTTAAGGTGACCTTTCATCTATTACTTAATTTAAAACTGAAATATTTATATTTATTTTTTTTATAAATCTTGAATTTTCATTAATCATCTAATTGAAAAAATTTGTTTCTTTTACAGGCATTGAAACAAGATCTAGCCCAGTCGCGAGACGAGACAAAAGAGACAGTGATGGATAAAATCCACAGAGAAAACGTTCGCCAGGGTCGTGACAAATACAAGACGCTACGTGAGATTCGTAAGGGAAATACCAAGCGTCGTGTCGATCAGTTCGAGAATATGTAAATTTACATTTGATTCTTATCCACCCACTAACTTACTTTATCTTGTTTACCACCCTCGAGGAAACTTTGTGCATGCCGCAGATAGAGCAGAGTAAAAATGTTTAAAGATATCTAAAAACATTTATGAGGATTAGCAAATACTGTTCATCTGCATGCATTGTTTTCATTTTGCTACCGCATTTATGCCCCAAAACACCTTTGACGTTGTGCGTTTTTTATCGTCTTCCGAATTCATCCAGGAACGAGAACATATCTATAAAAATGCACTCTTGTTTTATCCATCGAGGCTTTAAGCTACATCCGTTGTTCTTCGATTCTGCAGTGAGACCAGAATCAATTCCTCACTTCATTTTTTTTAATTCTATCTAATTGAGTTCTCGAAGGTGCGCCAGTATTCTCGAAAAGTATTCTGTCGATTTGCAAACTTTTCCTTGATCACGTCCACTGCCTATCATTTTTTTTAACCTCTTTTTGATGAGACAAATTTTATCAGACGCTTTTCCATATATGTAGGTATAAAACTACATACGTAGATGCAATTAATTGCTACACACAAGTGATATCGAATATCAAAAGTGGAGGTTAATAGAGAACATTATATTGAAACGAGAAAACCTCGTGGTTCTATTTACATTTCTAGCACGTTCGAAGTACGATTTACTAATTAGTGATTTTATATTGATCACACTCGTGGCCTTTATTGATATACATATAGTACTAGATACTTATGTACGGTAAAAAGAAAGAGAGTGAGAGAAAGAGAGTGCGTGTTTGTGTGTGAGAATGCAAAAGTGGAAAGAATGAACTATAGAAAACAAGAGTGAATGACAGATAACGACGTGGCGGTTTGGTACGCCGTGTTATTTTTTAAAAACGACTTATTTTTCAAAAACCCTGAATCCACTCGAAGGAAGAAATGGTTTCTAATGCTGCCAATTATGTTCTTTTTTGACAAAATACGAGCAATGAACTATATTGAGGCGAAATGACATGTGAGTAGGTCAGGATTTGAAAATTGAACAGTATCCGTCGATATTATCATTACTTAGTATTATCAACCACCACTCGTTACTCGTGAACAAGGAATTCAAAGCATTATCAGATGAAATAACGATAGATATTTTTTGATTATATTTAATAGTAATATTTACAAATTAGTAGTCTTATTATTATATTATTATTATATTAATATTAATATTTACAGTTTAGTAGTGTTATCGAAGTAATATTAAATGTCATTTATGGTCGTTCAGTTTCTACACTTAAAACGTAGATCAGAAAGAGTCACAATCGACTAACTTTTTTTTTTATTTTAGAAACTGTTCAAACTGTTCCGCAAAGTTTTTTAAATGTCTTTTTTCTACCGCCGTCTTTACTTAAAACTTGAAACAATTGTTGTCGAAACATTCCAGAAGAACTCCATACACTTTGCTACTTTTAGAAATTTTTTTTTAGAATTTTTTTCTAGGAAATATATTACTATCGAGAGCAAATTTTAAATTTGATACAACTTTTTTCCAAAACGGTACTTAACATAGACTCATCGAATTTTACATGCGTCCAAATAAAAAACCGTCTACGTAGTTTTTAATAGCGTAGATTTTAGAAATTGCATTGCAATCTTTACTACGTGTAAATAATTACATATTGATTGAACGCCTAACATTTTTCTCACGAATGTGAGTCGTTTTTGGAAAAAGTTTTTGGGAATTGTCTGAATTTTTTTTTCAAAGACGTTTCATAAAATTTATAGAAGCAATATTTTTTGCCGCTTCTCATTCAGAAAATGTTGTAATTCGTAATACAGGACAAAAAGAAAAGGATTTCATAAATCGGTGATCGAATATTAAAATATTGAAGGAATTCGATATTTTGTGAGGCCATAAACGAGAAATGTATATCCGGTTTTTTTTTTTAATTTTCGTTGCGATAATACGAGTAGGATAGTGTTATTATTGTTGACACACACACTCACGCGTGCTTCGGCATAAAGGTAGATATTGTATATTAAAGAAAAATGTTGGTGCGAGGACATATGAAAAAAATTGTACTTTGCTGGAAAGGCTAGAGATTGTTTAAATAAAAATCATATATTGATATATGTTGATGAATTTTTACTTTTCCTTTTCAAATATCCTTTCCATTAATAGGAAAATATATTTGTTTAATTTTAATAAGTGATTTTATTAATTTATTCCAGATCTTATTTAGCACACATCTTAAAGAAATATATTAAAAAATAAAATTTTTAAGAGGGAAATTTTCTAGTAATAAATAAAAATGGAATAAAATAATAGTAATAATAATAATGGAATAAAATTAAAAAGTTAATTAAATTAAATTTACAGATTTTCAACAATGATAGAACTTGGAATGACAAGCCGAATTCAGAGGGAACATTAGCTATTAACCTGCAAAATATATATTTCACTTCGTTTTGAAGTAATTGGGAAAAAAGGTTAGTGTATCTAAAGTATTTAAAAATATTTCGATTCGATAAAATTGATAAATAGAAAATTCGCGCCAAAACGTTCAAATTTATTTTTGTATAGTATTTCAAAATTTAAGGGAAAAACTGTTTCCTAATCATAGCTTTCTAATGTAAGCACTTTGAATCATGACACGTAGCTTTTTCAAGATAATTACTTATTGCATATCACGATTTTCAATCGAAAGTCAAGAAGACTGTCACACATGACCTTCAAATTCAAACTTCAACGCAAATGGCAACCTTCAGAATCGAAATTACACATCAGATTTGCCAACCGATAAAAATCAGATGTCCGATATGTAACGAGAGCCGAGAGGGAGGAGAGCGACAGTGCAGTAAAAACAATTATTTTGTTTCAATAAATATACATAATATCTCAGGAAATATCTGCTGATTGTTTCAATTTGGAATATTTCTTACTATGAACAGTGTATTGAGAATATAAAACCTCGATAACAGGTAATACAGGTAGGCACTTTTCATTTTTTAGAAAGTGACGTAACAAGTTTCAAAATCGATTGTCTTTAAAAACCGGCACCGAAATTCTTTATATTGTTTACAACTTGATTTGCATGTAAATCGTGTTAAAATATTCAATGAATGTTCCTAACCTTATTGCACTCCCGGTACTTTAGTGAATATTTGTAATTCAGGCGGAAATCACAAAGCGGTGTTTTCTTTTTAAAACAATGACTCGAATTCTATAGAAAAAAATCTAAGTTTGTTTGTTTTTTTATAGTGAATCAGAGTTGCTTTCCAAATTTAACTTTTGCTTTTATGATCTATATGAAGCGTAGAGGAAACGTTCAATTAAAAAGTTTTATTGATTTAAGGTGAAGTATGAACCTTGTATTGTGTTTGCAAGTAATTTTTTCTTCATTATAAGGTTGCGTTTTTTTGGAGCAGAGAGATTAAATCTTCAAATGTTAATTAATAAAAATAGTTAAATCTATAAGGATTGTTGCTTTTTTCTATGTAACAAGAAAATTAATTTCGAAAATTAGGACACACGTAGATTATTTTAATTATGTAAAAATTAATATATTCCTGATTGACGTTTTCAAAGAAAACTAGATGAAATTTAATAAATCTTTTTATAGTGAACGCGTGTGTGATTCTTCTCTGGAGCCAATAAAATTATCACAGAAAATGAACAGTACTGATGGCAAGCAGGAACTGAAAACCTGCCAGTCTCGAAGGCACAGTCGGAAGAAGCATCGAGAGCATAAGATGTAAAAATTGCAAATTTTAAAATAAATTTCTTTCATAAATTTTAACACATTCTCGACATTTTTACTTTTTCTCATTCCAGATTCGCTAAATGCGAAAAGGTGCTTCAAAACACTCTTAATCCAACATTAAGTCAAAAAAGTTACTTGGATGCAATAATTTTCAGCGAAATGTGTGATAAGGCGGACAAAGCTCGGGAAAATGAAAACAATAAGGAGTTAGTCAAAGAAGGATGTCGAAGGAGTAAAAAGTGTTTCAAATTACTTCGAGGAATGGACAAAGATTTGAAACTTGACATAGCAGCTGCTGGCAGTTATGCTCAGTTGGAAAGAAACGATCAACCAATGCCTTCCACACCCAATAATATTAAGGTATAATAATAATTTTCAAAAGGCTAAACCGTCTTTAAATCATACTGGCTCTTAGCTTTAGTTCAAAAGAATCATTTATTCATCACGTTTCCAGATTGAGACCAGAAATAGATTCCGAAGTCTGTGCTCGAAACCAGTCGATGTAGAGGAAAAGTTAATTGATTCTCAGGACAACGAACTGCTGAAGGCGATCGAAACAGAATCTGTTCTTCATTCTCCTAGAACCCAGAGTCTTAAGGATAGAGAGATATTTCATGATACCTTCTCTTTTTTGATAAGACTGGTGAGATCTAAATCGAAGAATAAATTCTTCATCTTAAGATGCTCTAGTTTACATGTCTTTTGCTCTATTGTTCCGTTCCTTATAAATTTTGTGATTATTTTTTAGGGAAGTAGTGAAAAAGATCGTAGCAATTGCCATCGACAGATGAGCAGAGAAGAAACGAGGTGGCAAAACGAGTTGAAGGATTTGATCTGGTTGGAGCTACAAGCACACAAAGCAGATCGAAGTCCAATGGCTCAGGATGAGTACCTTTGTAAACAACGCGAAGCTGTTGGTCCTTTACTTACCGAAATAATTGAATATAGGTTTGCAAAGAGAAAATATTTAAAATTAATAAAGTTTAAGAGATAGAGAAATTGAAAGTTTCAGAGCTCGAGTTCTTCAATAGGAAATTTAAATCTTTTTCAACAGATATAATCCTATCACAACTCTCAGCGAATTCGGTTCTACTGCGGCTTTAAATGATGAGGAATCAACATGTAAATTTCTAAATCAAAGCAGTGAAAAGTTGGGCATTTGTACCGGATGTCTTTCGATGTATTGTCGAGTTTGTGCACGAGTTCAGATCGATGCTTTGAGACAAGTAGAAGCTCTGTTAGCAAGACTAGAAGCTGCAGAAGCACTTTTTCCTTCCTCTCAAACCTTTGGGAGTCATTATCCTCTTTACAAGAGTCCGCTATTTACTGGAAGGGTGAAGGCTATGTGTCTCTGGTATAATATGACCAAACACCATCGATTGAAATTGTTAATCCTGGGGAAATTGTTGATGATGTTGCACACGAAAAAGAGAAATGATGATACTGTTGATAGTGGGTTTAGGTAGGTATCAAGTATTCTTTTTTGGATTCATGATTTTAACATTATGTATTCAATATCTTAATGTATTACTCTTTATTTTTAGTTCACAGAGTACAAACATAGATCTTCCGATAGATCAACACCAGTCAATAGTTCGATTCGACGTACCTCGTATAGAAGAAACTGGTAGCCCTTCTGACAGTAACAACAGTACTGGATCTCATTCATCTTCCTTGAGCGGTATTTCCTTCGGACGAACCTATTCTTCTTCCTCAGAGTCCGCTTTCAGTTACACAGAAGAAGAGAAGTTAGAAAGATTAGATTTTTACTTGATGGAGTTCGATAGACAAGCTTACAGGTAACTTAATAAATATCAATTAATATTAAATTATATCAGTTTTCATCAGTAATTTCAAACCAAAATCATAAGATAGTGTTGGATTATATTTATAATAATATTATAATTTTTAAATTAATAAACTGGTTATTTATAATTATAAAGAATACTCTGTGCTTTGGAACAATTAATTTTATTGAATAGGAAGTACATAGAAGATGTATTGAAGACAAGGGGATTACGAAAGAGTCTAAATTTTCTGGAAAGACTGCACACTTCCGTTCTTCGGAAGGCAAGACTCGCATTAGAAAAACCTGATGATGACTGTGATAATAATGTCAATGAAGAGTATGAAGGTGATCAAGAATTGAAACGTTATGGATCTTGGAGTAGAGAAGCTAAAGAATTGAATCTTCCTTCTTACAGGTATTTAAAAATTTTATTAGTATGTAATAAAAAATCAAAAAATCTTATTCATCATCACATAATATTTTGTTAACAGGTCAGCTTTCGTATTTCTATCCCGTGTCCCATTGGACGTTATTCACGAGTTCCTAACAATGAGACTAGAACAGAAACCTGATCAACCAAGTCCCTTATCTGTTCGACAATTAATGCGAGAACTCCGTGAAGGTATTAGAATCTCTTGTATTCATCGTGATAGATTTGCTACACATTCTCGTGCTGCCATGGCTTTTGAAGAAACCAGCTATTCAATTTTGCAACAGGAATTGGACGAATTTGACGAGAGTTTAAAAGCCGTTTTTAAAGTTTATATCGATTATCTAAAACAATGGGTAGAAATGGTAAATCATGATAGTTTCCACAAAAATCTGATCATGGATGAGTGGAATTTTGTTAAGTCCGTCGCTGCTGATATCGTTGATGGTTATTCAATAGCTGGAAAGAAGTTTTGGTAAATATTCATCGTTATTGAAAAGGACTTCATTATTTAGGAGTTTGTAGAATATATTATATAACTTATTATTGATCTTTTGTTAGTGAAATTGTACAGACAATGATAGGACAGGTGATGCAATTCTTGACTGAAAGGTCTGAAGAATTAAAGGAAAGCCAACCATCAAATGAAGATGATGAGTGGTCAGCAAGGTGAGAAATAATTTTTTTTTCGTTTTTTGTTGTAAAATGAGGATATTGAATCTTGAAGTCAGAAGTTGAACATAACATTCTTAAATTATATTTCTTCTTTATTTTTAAGATTTTATTGGATGTCAGTTGGTCGTGAATGGCAAGGAATGTTCGTTGATGCTCGTGAAAAGGTTGTGAAAAGTGTGAATCTTGCCAAATGCGTGAGACAAGAAATCGAGCAGTGGCCAGATTTTAACGACGATTTAAAGACGTGTATCGTAGAACTAAAGGTTGGGCCTTACATTTCTGTAAGTTGTTTATAATATTAGTATAGTTCTAACGGTGGGGTTTTTTCTTTTAGGAAGAAATTTTGGATTTGCGACGGCAGATAGTTGTCGTAATCCAAGAATTCCAGTACAAAATAGATAAAGTAGAAGAACCAAACGTTGAAGGCGATTGTTTAGCTTTTCGAACAAGAGTTAGAGAAATTCTCCATCAGGCTTACCGAATGGGATTTGAGTATCACAAGGAATTATGTCGACTGTTTTTAACAGAGGAAAGAGCAATTCTAGTACGAGGTTTGGTTAACTTTGCCTTTTTGTGGATGAATTTTGTCAGAACAAGATGCGAACGCGGTAGAGGTTTAAGGCCACGGTGGGCGAATCAAGGCCTGGAGTTTTTAATGAATGTCTGTGAACCACTGAATACTAAACATTTAACTAATGAGGAATTTGAAGATTTAAAAAATTGTATGGATCTGTGCATTTCTCATGTTATTGGCAGCGCTTCTTCAGGAATTGGAGAAAACGAAGGTAAGTAATATTTGCTAAATATAATTGAAATATTTTTACAAAATAATGATTCACTACATTTAACATTCTTCAACCTCATTTTTCTTTTTAGTTGTGAAAAGAATGCCTCATTCAAGAGCTTCTTCACCATCGCAGTGTCGTAGTAGAACTTCGAGTTTTAGCCAAAAGAGTCGAGACTATTTAAAATCACCAGAAATATCGGCAATTTTATTAAAGAAATCTTCTTCGCAAGTTCCTGTTGATGGAAATTCTCCTATATCTGAAAATATCCCCTCAAGACAAGAAAGGATCTGGCAGGCTGTGAAAAAAGTTGATAGTCTTGTAGATGAAAGACTGAGGAGTCGAGAACTGATAGGTCAAGTTGCTGATAGGAAAAACGTTGATAAAATTCATATCAAAGCGAAACGAGTTACATTCACCTGGCAGAGAGGTATCAAAATAGGTAAGTTTTTAAATTATGAAAGCAGAATGGCTGCAGTTCAATAAGATATAGAATTAAACTTAACTTGATTGATAATTGGATATAATTTGTTATCATTTGCTATCATTTGCCATTTTACAAATTAATTTTAAACCAACTATATTCTTTTAAATCTAATAAAGTTATTTTAAATTTTATTAGGGCAAGGTCGTTTTGGAAAAGTCTACACAGTAGTTAACAATAAAACTGGAGAACTTTTGGCTATGAAAGAAGTTCAGCTTCAGCCTGGCGACCACAGAGCAATAAAAAAAATTGCAGAAGAGCTTCAGATTTTCGAAGGGATTCAACATCAACATTTAGTTCATTATTATGGACTGGAAGTTCACAGGGTATGTTTCAAACAGTTTTTTTAATCCTTAAAGTTTTATTGAAGATTTTTCTATAATATTATATATTCTTATACTTATATTTATATAAATGCTTTGTTTAATCATTCTAGGAAGAGATGCTGATATTTATGGAGTTTTGTGCAGAAGGCACCCTTGAAAGTTTAGTTGCTGGAAACGGAAACGGTTTGCCAGAACCTTTAGTCAGAAAATACACACATCAAATGCTACTTGCCGTTACAGTCCTCCACTCACATGGAATCGTTCATCGAGATATAAAAAGTAGTTCTTAGATTTTATCTTTCAAAATAATTATATATGTTTTAAACTAATATGCGAGTTCTCAATTAATTAAATTTCTTTTACAGCTGCCAATATATTTTTAACGAACGAGGGCAATTGTTTAAAGCTTGGAGACTTTGGGTCTGCGGTTCAAATTAAAGCTCACACGACAATGCCAGGCGAACTACAAGGTTTCGTTGGTACCCAAGCTTACATGGCACCTGAAATTTTTATGAAAAACGAGAGCAGTGGTCATGGCAGGGCTGCAGATATTTGGTCAGTTGGTTGCTGTGTTGTGGAAATGGCGAGTGGACGCAGACCCTGGTCTGAATTCGATTCCAATTATCAGATTATGTTCAAGGTACATTTTTTTAAATGTGGCAATCATTCACGATCACATGATATCGGTGTGCACCAATATTCGATTTTATGTTATGGATTTACTTATAGGTTGGAATGGGGGAAAGTCCTTCACCTCCAAAACATCTTTCGCAAGAAGGAACAGATTTAATAAAAAGATGTTTACAACACGACGTGAAAAAAAGACCTACCGCCAATTCTCTTCTCTCTCATACATTCGCTCGAGTTTACGAGGACGTAAATGCAGACTTATCCTCTCGATAAAAAACTAAATTATTACGTAAATAAATCTCTAAGTTAGTACTTTAAAATAAATTTTATGTGATAATTTTAAATCTTCGATCAGGAAACTTTTATTCTTTTAATCTAGGTATTTTTTATCACATAAAGTAGAGGGTAAACTATACTTTAGTAGGAACATATTTTATTTTTAAATATACCTAGTTTTTAGAAATGAATGATCAATATTTGTCATAGGCTGAAGTTTAATTATCTCTATGTATAATAATTAAGTTAAGTTTCAGTTCGCAACGAACGTGTCATACTGTGTCAAAAATGTGGCTAGTGATAGGCTATTGTGATAGAAGCACCTTTATGCAGTTCTTGCAAAATGTAATTTATGAAATTTATAAATTACTGTTTCAATTCGAAAAGTGTTGAAAAAGTTGTTTACTTATTGCGTACAATGTTAGGACGAATTGAAAATAGGAATAGAAAAATAGGAATACATATTTTATCATAAAGGTAGGCATTGTATGCGCCCCTACTATTTTCAATAAAAATGAAAAAGCGAACTGTCATAACAGACTTTATTTATGCACAACGAAACATACATTTAGCGTATTTTTGTTAACTTACAATTAGGTAAGTTGTACGTGTGTTTTATATCCTTTCCGTAGAAATAGAAAGTCGAGTTTGCTTCGTCGATTTACACTAAGCAACATTTACATACACGCGAAGCGATTATATGCGAGGCAGTAGATAAATTTACAAATATTATTTTCTATTTAATATAATGTCGTTATATCAATATTTGTTTTTTGAATGAACTTTTAAATCTTGAAACCACCTCGCGCATAAAATGCTATTAGAAATTCGTGTAGGCGAAGCAAGTTTTACACTCTGAAATTCACACTTCTATGCACACTATCACTTACATTTCGATTACTTTAAATATTTTGGCTTTCGCCTGATATGTGCTTGATATTCTTAGCCGCAAAAGTGCGATCACAAATCTCGCGATATGTATGAATCTGCACTATTTTTATTATCTAAGACTTAAACTAATAGATAATCTTTTTGGCGTGAAAAATTTCCATGAAAAAGATTTTCTGTTTAATGAAAAAAGTTGTTGAATGCTTGAAATTCCCTAAAAGCTCATAACTTTCTGTAATTTCCAATTTATGATCGTTACTCTAATTTTTCACGCTCAGGTTTGTCGTAGTTCTGTACATTCTCTAATTTAAATATTTCTCTCTCTTTAACAAGAACAAAGAGGCACATCCTGCGCTTTTTAAATAATCTTCATAGGAAAAACGAACAATTATATAACCATCTGGAAATATCGTAAATTAATCATTAGCAAACTTAACAAAGTCGGAAACACTTCGTAAAATATCAATTTGTATATTTATTTTTTGTTTATCTACTCGGGGGCAAGTCTTGATAGCAATAGTTGAAATTAGAGTTATAATTAATCCTTTCAGCGATAACAGGACGTAAAACTAGTTTTCTAGAATCTAGGATTCGTTTCGATAATATGTATTTGGTGAGACTCTCATCAAAATAGAGTGAAATTACATTTTGTGAGTATGTTTATGTAATTATTTCGATTTTTGTCTTAGAATTGAAATTTAATTTTTATTTTTCTAGGTAATTTTGAATCTGGGAAAGAAGTTCCAAACAGGAGGAAACGCTTCGGATTGAGTATCGTTAAGTTGATGAAAATACTGAACTACTGAAGAAATTTTCAAAAAAGGTGACTCCACTCCAAATGATGGTGAGATACATTTTTTTCTATTTTCTAGAGCCTAGTAGTAATTAATGTAGTTTACGGATGGATAGCGCGATTGATTGATTGTTAGAGCTATCATCGACAACTTTAGACATGAAAGAGTGTCTGCGTCGACCTACCTAAGAATTGGACAAGAGTTTACTGTGCGGGCGCCAAGTCGAGCAACTGGCCACTTTTAAAATGTGACACTCAAGACCTACAGCTCCTGGAGAATTATTTACTGAGAAGAAGAATTTATTTTAATTGAAATTTAGATTTAATTCAATTTTAATTCGAAAAGATTTTTATTTCAAAAGAAAAAGATAAATTATCTTATTCTTCTTCTAAGTATTCTTGTGGGTAAAAAATATTTCAGAATTTTCAGCAATGTCAAAGTGAGGTAATAATTTGAGAATTTTGTTTAGAGTGGAATAATTAATTTTAACTTTGCTGGATATTCTTGAAATTTTAAAATTCAATTGCATATTATCTCCAGTGACTGAATTATGATCTGAAAGACATTGCAAACAGGCTAAATACTATAAACTATAATACGATTGATGAATCTACAAAATTTCCTACTACATACAGCGACTTATGTCCTACAATCGACTCAGTCGCGTCGCTGATTATGATATTTATGTCCATAAATCTCAACAATTTCCAAAAAAGACGGAAAAATTATCTCTTAAATTATTTCATAGATCTGATAACATCTGTTAGCTGGTTTCATTATAATTTAAATTTGTTCCGTGAATTTAATGTCAAATGCATTCTAAAGTTTATTCCACATTAATGTAATTTAAAATCTGACAAAGCTCTGCATTTTAATCTCAATTTTGTTCTTGAATTTATTATAAGATTCTATTCTTGAATTTCTAATATGATTTTATCCTTGGCTTCGTCATTCGTGAACTTGCGGCATTACCGTCGACATTTACAATTTATTGTACACTTTTGCAATTCAAAATTTTACAATTCTCTTCATTTTAATTTCCAAATGGAGTCGACTATGAAATTTGTTTAGATTTATGTTCATTTAAATTTGTATATTGCCAAGTTTATTATCTACTTATAAATTACACACTCTTTACATTTACAATATGACTACACTTTGGATTATATACCTAATTATATATAATACACCAACAAATCAATTTTTCACATCTCGATAAAAGACCACTTAAATTTTCTTCTTTCTTTGATTCAACAACAAAATTTGAAAAATTGATAAGTTTCAAAAAGTAAATTCCTTGAAAGCAAAGCTTTTTTCTTCAAAAAAAGCTCGTCGTCTTAAAAAAACTAAATATATAATTATATATGTATAATTCTTTTAAATGATTTTAGAATTCATCTTTTCAATTAATTTTTAAATACATATAGGGACGACGAGTTATTTTGAGTCAATATAGCATATGAAATCAGCTATTTTATCTAACAAGTGTGCATACACAAATTCTTCTATTTTCTTCTAAAGAGTAACATTCTCTTATACTTTATACATATACATATTATATAATATAATCTATAATATTCATAATCAATGCTTTTATCTAATCGGGGTTTCGATAAATACTTTCATTTGTTAACAAGTCTAGTTACTTCTTATCATCATTACTTTTTCGATTAACATAAGATTTGACTTAATTCTCATCCAGTGACGAGGCAGAAAACAAGTGCGATCCTTTTTCAATCAGTGATGAGTAAAATCTCATTAAATCTCTCTTTCTTTTTCAGAAGCAATTTTTATTAAGCCGCACTTTTTATCAATTTTCTATTTAAAAAAATATGTTTGGATAAAAAATAAAGCATTCAATTCGATTTTTTAGCAATCAAAATGTTGTGTTTATCTAGAATTAAACAGTAAATAATAAACTAGAGAAATTTTAATTGACAATCTGACAGTCACTTCCGACCTTATTTACAATAAATTATTGTATTTCGTTCAAATTATACTCATCGCTGTTTCGGTCTCCATATACAGTATATTTTCTATTTTTAAGCGTAGATATAGTTACACATAGATAGTACCATTATTTTCTCCTTATCGCCTACTTTCGTTTAATCCTACGCACTTGCTTTTAATTTTCTTTATGAAAAGATTACCAACGTCATCAACATTTTTGAAAGGATTTAAAAAAAATTAATTTTGAGAAAGCAAATACGGTTTTGCTTTCCAATATAGATTTAAGTTTTATATCTGTTTAAATAAATCGTTTTTAGAGGTTTAAAATAATGGAAAATAGATTTCATTTGAAGAAATAAATCTTCCATCCTGATATGTTTTACTTTTAACAATCTATAAATATATTGACTTCTTGTTCTTTATATGTTTTTCTTTCTTTGTGAATTTTAGTAATTTTAAAGGTTAATTATTTTATATAGATTTTTTCTTAAGGGTAGACTTGGTCTTATCTTTTTTCTTTTATAAATTAATTCACGAGTTATCATTGTGTACTATTTTTTAACATCGAAGCCATGTCCTGCAGGCTCCGTTCAAGAGCTTGTGCAAAACGCATTGCATTTGTTCTTCCATCACTGTAAAAAGCCGAAACAGAAAATATAAAGCCGTTTTGTCGTAAATTGTAGGCGCAGCCGTAACCATCCGGAACTACTGGTCCATATCCAGCAACCACGTCATTTTTCGTTGTTATCTTCATAAAATTAATTTAAAATTCGATTTTAATAAAAATAGATTTATTTTACTAAATAAGAGTTCAAAAGTCTTCAAATTTTGTAGAAAGCTTCTTTTTGAATTAAAACAAAATCTGTCTGAACTCACCTGCGATGTCGAAAGGGCGAAATGATTGACAATTTTGAAAGCTTCATCTGTGAAGATATCTGGAATTTCTTCTCCAGCTTCCATAGCAGCATAACGAAGACCCATTAAGTGATTATCTATTCCGTGACCATTTACATTATCCGACATCTCTTTCACTTGTCGTTGCACAGCCAAATCGAATAATTCCTTAATTTTTTGCTCCTAAGAAAGAAGAAATGTCTATGTTAAAATTTTGTTTTTTCTTGGAAGTAATTCAGGTCATCTCTAATTCGCAAAATTTACAAAGTTTTCATAAATTAAAATTGAATAGTTAGAGAAATAAAAAATAAAGAAGTGGAGTTATGCGAAATCAGAAATCATAATTTCTTATTCCTTTGAAAATCTTTTCTTGAATTTAAAAGAAGAATAATACTGATGTTGTCTAACTAAAAATATTCGTTTGCTTTTCAAAGAAAAA
>JAUESI010000010.1:8260804-8276912 GCA_032275145.1 Synergus laeviventris
ATTTCAATTTGTTGTGTACATTTTTTAAACTACCTGAAACATCATTAAAAAATATTTATTTTGCTAAAAAAAAAAATCCATTACTATACATCGGGTAAATATTCCTAAACAATTAGTTGAACTAACTAAAAACCGAAATGTAAGCCTAACTTAATGTTTGCTTACTTTTACGAGACAGCTAGTTGGTTCATATTTTACTAGACTGTCTAGTAGGGCTAACCAGGATCCTAGTTGGGCTAACTAGACCCTTTTCTCCGTGTAGGGATGATTTTTCAATCAAAAATAGTAATCAGTATTTATAAATGAATTTTTTTTTACATTTTCAGATCTGAGACGCATTCTGGTATCTCTTTTCAAGAATCTTAATGTTTGCTTCTCAGACCTAGCCTCGAGAGGCCCTTGACGTGCCGACGAAAATACGATTTGCTGTACAGCGAACGTCAAAGGCTCGCAGCTTTAAGCACAGCAGTGCAATAATCCGTTTCGAATTCTCGCTTCCCCCTTGTGGCTGTCAAGAGAGCTGCGAAATACTACTCTAAATAATGGTAGAATCACAATTTAAACACAACTTTGAAGTTCGATTTAATCCGTTTAAATACAAACATTGATTATTTTGATCTCTCTTTTAAAGTTCGTCTGATTAGATGTCTGAAATTCAGCTCAACATCAAATTTAGATAAACCCTATTGCTGCATTAGAAAAGGTTTTGTGCTCTATGAAAGAGCATTTCTAAACTTCTAAGTCCAGCTTAATTTTTCCTGAATAAGACAAACGGCTAGAATTGAGATAGGAAAAATAGTTAATCCCATAACGAAGATGAAATCTCTTATGGGATAAAGGAGGATAATAGTGGCCTAACACTAAGTTCTAAACTACACTGAGATAGGACCAAGAAAATGAAACCACCCCAGTTCCTAACTTTCCTGACGATTCCCTGAGGAGCCAGGGAATCGAGGGGAAACTTCCTATATAACCTGCCGAGTTTTTTCCTACGTTTCACGAAGGTGGCAGTGAAATAAGTTCCCTAATGCACGTAGTATCGTATAACAGTTGCATGGACATTTAAGCATGATGGAAGATCGACTTTTTCTTTTTTATCTTCCGCTTTCCTCCATTTCCACCTACTCTCGAGTTTGAATTTGAGTAGTAGCAGGCTTTACGAGGCATTCGATGCAGGAAACGATAAAGGCGAGGACTTCTAGTAAATCGATATCCTTGCGTGAACCTGTGAAAAAGGACTCACTTCTTTTTATTTTATTTTAGCCTCTTTTAAAGTCTCTCACTTTGAGAATCTCTGGAAAGAGACCAGCAGGTCCTTTGTCGTCAGAGGACTGCTCTTTTTTCAGAATGCCTTTTCGGCGTTTTGTAAGATTGTGTTAGGTGTCTAAAGAGGAGCCTTTAAGGCACCTCAATTACTGGTTTTCTTTTTGCGAAAATGTCCTCGCAAAAGACGGATCGGTTTTGAGCTGGGGCTTCCTAACGAGGTTACAATTTATTTTTAGGAAATCCTTCTCTTCTTCAGAAAATTATTTACGGCATGAAAATAAAATATTCTTACTCATCTGTATAGAGGTAAGAAATTTTCTTCCGAGAGTAGAAGTTTCGATTTCCCAATGGAGGTTCGAGTAGAATAACTTTGACGTCACTTGGGGATCCTTAAACTATCTCATAAGGTAGATTACCGAGAAAAATTATTTTTGTTGTTTTAAGAAAGTAAAGTTAATTTTAGTAATGAGTTTCCTTTCATGTTAATTTGACTTTATATATAACGGGATATTTGCTGCAAGCTGGACTTGATTCAGGTTGAGAATTTTAGTAGCCGCCGGTTAATTCGCGCGCTTGTGGCTCGAATTGAATTTGCTGGCTTGCTATACGGAGAGACGACTAGGCCGCGGATGAATAATGAAAGTTTCAATGAAATTTTGCAGTTCACCGCGGGCGACTGTAATATTAGCTTAGCGTCGCACGACTCCATAGGATAAGCTCCCACTGACAAAACCCATGCCTCGTTCTGCCACCCCATGGTCGGTTTTATAGAACAAGCGGTCTCGCCTTAAAGAGAGAAAAGGTAAAACCACGAGGCGGGGAAAAAGAGAGGAAATGGGCGAAGAAATAAAAATAAAGCAAGGGAGAAAAAGGGAAAGAAACAAGAAAAAAAAGGGAGAGAAACGAGACAAGTGAAGGGGATGGTTTATTATGTCCTTGGTATTCAGGACCTGCACCAGAATCTCAAAAGAGCCCCATTTCAAACGATTTAAAAGATTCTAACGCATACTTTACCAATCATTGGCTCAAAGGAATAAAAAAGTACAGTTATCTTAAATGGAATCACGACATTTTATAATTAAAATAAAAAGTGCTGAATTACGAAAGGTCCAGTAATGTTTTATGAAATCGCTTAACTGAGGTTTTTAAATTAAAATTTTAAATTTGTAAAATCGTCACAATTTAATTCCAGCCTGTATTTTAACTTTCTCTAATGCCTTTCTTCGCATTGTATTATTTCAGTAGAACCCTTTTTATGAACCCTGACACTTTTGTGTTTAATTTTATAGTCACGATGACTCGATGCTTTTCTTCACTTTTATTTCATTTCCTTATCGACTCCCGCCGTGACGCAGGTCAACTTCATTCATTCGATTCCCGAAGGGCCATGAATGTACACTGAAGGCGTGAGAGTTCGATTTGACGCTATACATTGGGAAATACATTTTCGTTTCTTGCGTTCGAGGGCAAGGGATAAGGAGTCGAATTTATATATCCAAGTCGTCAAAGGCCAAAAGCAATCTTCGCGAAACTCCATCGCGAATTGACTGTCGTGCAACTTTTCTCGTCTTATACAAGTTCCTTACAAACGATGGCAAACTATTTCACCCTCAAAACATTTTCGCTCATCCAAATATAAAATTTCCAGGAGTATATTTTCTCCGAATGTGTTTAATCATGATTGTAGGGATTTACAATTTTAATTCTATGAATGTAAAGAATGGGATCATAGACCTGATGTATAAGATAAAATTCCATATTGTGAGGGATTAGATATGAAAGCTTTCTATGACCCCTTTGTTCAAATTATAATTAAAGAGTGAAGAATAACAGAAGATTATAAGTCTAGTACAATGGATACTATAATCATTCTTATATATTAATGGTTACGATGATACGAAGAAATTATAGATCTAATGGATAATTCGTCTGACTAACAATATCCATTACTACTGAATTCTGAAATAGAATTTCTCTTTTCCATGATTATTGTCTATGTTTTTAATCAAATTATTGTATACTTACTATGGTTTCAAATATTCTTATGTTTTAAAATCTTATATTACATTTTTCTAAAAATAAACTCCCTGAAGCACATTTTTAATTTTTTAAGTTTTTTCTTTCTTGAATTTTAAAGATAATTTTGCATTTTTTTTTACTTTGTTACAAGAACTCCTTAATTATTGTTTATTTTGATAATGAGCTAGTACTGAAGTAATTACTCTGTCTATATCCAGATAATAGTTTTTGTGAGATAACAAGTTTAAACACAAAGAAATATATTCTTAGAATGTCCTTAAATTTGTCCAATTAAATTGTCCAACGACTAGAAATTAAATGAGAAAATGACGTAGAAAAAAATACGGCAACGAATATAGTCTCCCTTATATAATGCATCTGGGCTGACCAGTACTTTCTGTGACTACTGAATTCTCGGACTTTTAAGAACAGATTTCTTAGATTTGAAATTATTTTTCTGCGTCTATCTTTAACTTAGAAAAATGGCATTTAAAAAAAAGACAAAATAATAAGAGGACAAAGAGCGGTGCTTTTTTGTAGTTCAAAAATCAGAACTAGGAAAATAAATACATTATAAACTGTCCTTGAGTACTATTTATTAGAAGCCGCATTATCTTAAGTAATTTTTTGAAATTGTTTAGTGCTCGCTCCTTTTTCTTATCTCTTTTTTCCATTATCGTTATTACAATTAGTGTCCATAAAGATATACGATTCTAAAAAAAAGTATAAAAAGGTTAAAGACTACTAGAATATTGTCAAAAAAAACCTCGATGGTGAAGACGATTCCTATTTACAAAGTAAAATTATATTTCTAATACTACTTCATCATGGAAAATTACATTTATATCTGCCTCGTATTTTTAGCAGTTCTACTTTCCATTTTCCATAATACTAAAGCCAGTAAGTTTTAAAATACAAAATCAAATTTAATTAAATTCTAGGTTTTATATAACTTTTTTATTTCAGTTAATCAGCAGGGTTATTGGGACTCTTGGCAGACTGGCAAATAGATCTGTAATATTGGTGTCGAATTTTTTGGTTTTTGAAAAATGCAAATTATAATATAAAAGAATTTTTCGATATATAATAAAACATTATAAAATTCTACCTTCTACCTTACTTTTTATACCGAAAAAAAGTGAATTTCCGAAATGAATTTTTCAGTTGATATTTTAATTTTAAAAAGTTAAGAATTTGAAATCTCATTTAACTGAATCGAGTTCTTTCAAATTCTGAGTGATGGGAAATCAACTGCAACAAGAATCCTGAATCCCTGAATTCTCGAGAGAATAGAATCATTTCATTACATATTTTTCATCCTATGTCCACCTACACATATATAATATCTTTCATTGTTCTACTCCCTCTCGAATAATATTTTGCATTGTTCCAAGCGAGGTGATTCGTCCCTCGCATCGAAGCGTTACGAGAGAGTCGAGATCGTGCTGAGTCTCGTAAATCCATTTATTTATTTATTTATGTACCATGGGGTCTGGCCAAATGTGTAGCCGGGGGTGGCTTATGGTAGGCAGGAAGGTTTACTCTATACCCTGCATACTGTACTGTCAGTAGACATAGAAAGTATCCCATGGGACCGAAAGACAGGGGATCTCAAAAGTCACGGAGACCGAAATGCCGTCGAGAGATGGGTAGTGCCTCTCTATACCGGAGGTAAAGTCTCTCGAGGCACCAGGGGGTTTGAAACGAAAATGGTGTTGTGCCACTTAGCCAGAAAGACTTCATACACCCACTATGTATCTTTTTGTCTCCTAAGCTTTGAATCATCGTTTTTAAGGCTTGAATCTTTAATGTCGAAAGCTACTTATCCCCGGGTTTGTTTCTCCCTTTTTTTTACTCTTATCTTTTGTATTTTCATCCCCTAAGAAATGGGGTTGAATTTACTATTACTAATATTAAGAGGTGAGCAAGACTTTTCGAAAACCGCAGGGCAAAATTTGAAACTTGGTGGATATGGTTTCGTACCATATCCGCTTTAAAATTTTTAAATAACGAATATTTTTCAATAAAAATTATACGAACTTTTGTTTTTGTTTTCATTTTTTATTGGGCTGAAGTTTTAGATATTTACGAACTTCTTTTTTTTCAAATATTCTCTCTAAAACAATTGTTTTATTTAGCATCTCCATTTTTTTGGTGCTCTCGATGCGCTTCAGCCGTCGTTTTCTTCGAATGACGCCAAAACAAAATTACAAATTTATTGACAAACAATGTCCAGAAGTTTTAAAGTTTGTAATCGTGTAAACCGCATCAAAAGCTTTTCCAATTTATTTTCCCAGATTTAAAATTCGATTGCGTTTTTAAATGCGCCTGCATCCAGAAATAACTATTGATTTTCAATTTATTTAAAAAATGCCAGGGAGGAATGGGAATTGTCTCTTTTTATCGCAAAAATATTATTTTATAAATATTAATTGTCGTAGAATAAATATGATATATATAACTTACCCAATTAGTCGTTTTTTGCCTACGTTCCAAGAGTCGTTGCTGAAGTTTTGGCGCAGGTCCATCGAGGAAAGCCTTCACAAGCGATCGAGCTTTCTCCAGATGGTTTGGAGCTACTGCTTCGACCTGGGCCAAATACTTTTGCAAAGTAGACTCCAGGTCTGGCACTGGGAGACTCGGTAGAGGCTCGTTTTTCTGTAAAAAAATGAATACAATTCGCACGTTATTCCACATTATTTCATAATAATTTCATTTAAAATAAACATATTTTTAAATCATAAAAGCTTTAAGTTATAAAAAGCATTTTAGCATTATTAAATATGTCCTTCAATTATAACTTTAATTAAATGTGCTTGTGAAAGTTATGTGTTTCGATGATTAAAGGAAAATGTATTTCCTTATTTGAATTATATATAATAAGCATAAAGTTATGGACAAGAATGATATTGTCAATGAATTTCCTTTCCTAATGACCTTCAGGCGATATTAGATTCAAATAAAACATCCAGGAAGAGGCTTGGAACTCAAAGGAATTAAATTGCTCTTAATGAAGGATGCATAACTCGTTATTGAATCCGAGGAAATCCTTGCTTTGAAATTTCTTGGGTATTCTCTACCAATAGAATAGCTGTTCTTTCTTAATTTCACTTTTGTTCTAAAAGAATCCGTTGTGGAAATAAACACAAATCCGGGATTGCGTAAATCATAATATTCTAATGATTATAAACTATACAAATACAATTCCTTCAAAATATTTATGAACCTAATTATTTTCTACCTGTTTATATTTTGACAAAGCCGACGCAATTTAATTTAGCTTTTCTATATATTTACTAGGTGGTCTAATTGGAGGTTGTTTACTATTTACATCATGATTTGGATTTCCTGGAAATTTTCACTGAATGTGAGTTCATTGTTCGCCATCGACAAACTCTTCCGATCGATGCGTCAAAAAGAATTAACAAAGTTTTCCTTAGAAATACTTCTTCAACAATCAGTTTCGCGAGTGAAGTGTAGTGAAAGTGAAGTGAAGTGCCATTTAAAGGATTAAGAAAAGTTCAAGGTTCAGGGAGCATCTTGCAATTTGGATTCAAGTAAGCAAGTAAGTTTTGTTTCTATTAAAACAAATATTCTTCTTCATTTTACCTGACTTTTTAATTAATCTAAATTCGATCATTTCAGAATCAAAACAAGAGGAAGCTGGACCCCAGAAAAAAATATATTTAATATGTCGTTAAAAATAAGACGTTGTTTTGAGACCAAATGGAAAAATTGTATTCCTTTTAGTATTCGGAGTGGTGATTAGAGTATTTGGAAAGGGGGTAAAGTTTTTTGAAGGCACGAGCCCTAAAGTAACCTTGAGAGGGATGTGGGTGTGTGTTGGCCCTTACGCGGTTCTGTCGATTGTAAAGTAAAGAATCAATCGAGAAACGAAGCGTGTCTGGTCGAATAGAAGGGAAGGAAGGGCTCGTGGCTCGCCCTGGGCTTGAGTATGGTTGGTTGATCCGAATCCCCTTTACAGGGCTAACAAGACCAACTTTGCAACCCGAACACCGACGCGCAACGACCCTCGTTTTCGTCATCGAGCGTGAATGTTTCCGGTAAGGTAGCCCGGATACATCGTAATAGACTCCCTTTTTCTAACAACCTTCGACCAACTCCCAAGTTTTCCAAATTGGCTTAACCCTGGTCACTTGGTCACTGCTCTACTTTACTACCTCAAAATCAACTAGGGCGTATCTCATTTTTTATTCAACACCACTTTCGTACTGTATTCCTTCAAATCCTAATGAATTGTGACACCTCCCACTCCAAAATGTACTTTGCATTCTAATAATTTTGTAGAGCATCATTAAAATCCAGTTATATTTTAACCTGTTTTAACGACTTTAGAATTTATAAGCTGATGAGAATTTAGGAAGAGTTTAAGACACGAAGGAAGAAATTTCTCAACTTTCAAAGGTCGTATCTAACTCTCAAGTCTGGAAAGGCTTCACGCAGGGTCAAGTTCTCAGTGGCCTCGTTAGAGGCACGAAAAGGGGATTCCCCTGGTACGAGAACGGCGCAACGTTTGGCTCTCCAATTACTCGTCGCGATTTTCATGAACTCATTGAGTTCCTGGGTTCAAGTTCCGATTCCCTTGTAACTCGAACCCTTTCACGTGCAAGCGTAAAATAATTGCTTCGCCTGAATGCATATCTCCAGTTGTTTGCTAATTTGTTCAGTTTGACGATGTTTACGTTGCGCTGGTATAGCTGACATTTATCTTTTTCGCGATTGCCCAAGTCCTAAAATCAATGTTAGAACATTTCTACTGTTCTAAATCTACTGTTTTTAGATTCCTAGACCAAAGTTTCTTCAATTCGTGACAGTGCAATAATTAATCGAACTATAAGGGAAGGTGTCACGGCTCACGAGATTTTTATTACTGATTAATCAAGTAAAAAGTAAAACTAATGTTTAAAATACAATTAACTGTATTTAAAATAGATAATATATCTACAAAATGAACTTTATATGAGGATTTGATTGGAGAGTAATATAAAAATAAGTGTATGTGGGTTTTAATTACATCCGCTCAAAGCCTACATTAATTTCTTTTACCCAGAATGCATCAGTGGCTCCGATCAAGCACCCTCGTTTATACGATTCGATAATAATCAATCGGACGTTCCTGCTATTCGGACTTACTGAATTCGAAATAATTGCCTAGCACCCCTGGCTCACCCCACTTGAAGCACCATCGACTGGTGAGGCGTGACTGTCGCGTAGGTTTCACCGATTCACACTCGCGTCAAAACATTTCTGTAGGTCTATTATGGGAAAGATACAAATCATTCCTCAGAAGCATAAACACAAAATATTGAATTTCGAGATGATTTCTATTGAAAATTGTTTTCTTTTGATAAACTATTGATTTTTTAGTATATTATTTCAATTCAGTCAATATTTACAAGGTGCCACTGGCTTTAAAAATACTCAGTGACTCGGAATTATATTACTAATATTTGATTAATAATATTTATTCAGATAATCTAATGACAATAATTGGTTGGATTTTTTTTTTGTTTTTATATAATTATAAATATATAATATGGACGATTCTATACATAGACAGGGCATTTTCGTGCCTAAGGGATAAATGATAAAAACTATTAGTTTGTAAAGAAACTCGCCATTTTAGTGTCTCGAAAAATTATAATAATTGATAAACAATTTCATTTTATTATCCTTTGGTTTTGTGAATACATAAACGACTAAAGGGTTTTTTGGCAAATTGAGGAAATCTGCATAAAACAATTTGCCAAAGGATTTTGCAACTTGTTCTATTTCAGAATTTTAAGAACAATTTTTGTGTGATTTTCCATTCCGGAAAATTTTGGATAAATAATGATTTAGTTGAAAATATATCGGGATAAACAAATTATATAATTTTAACAATATTAAATGCACAAAAAACTTGATAAAAAATCATTTTTTCACGTTTCCTCTATTTTACATAATTTTTTTTATTTTTTTAAATTTTATTTGGTTCTATTCCTCTATTAAGTGTGAAATTTATAAGAATTTCCTGTAGAAAATATGAATATACTAGTGTTATATATGTATTTTATTATTTTCCAAAGTGAAATTTCTGCTTCAGAAAATTTTTTATAATAATAATAGGACTCATTTAAGGGGTGACATCTATGTACGGAGCTGTTTTTGAAGGTCATTTTTAAGATTTTTTTTTAAAGAGATATGATATTCCAATAAAAATCTAATAAGACAAGTTTATTACACATATTATAGGGAACATAAATTAATTTTTTAGCAGTATTCAAAAACAAAATGGCGCCTTTAGCGGACCCAGAGTACAGTAACTTTTTTTTCAAACGCCTCTACATACGGTCAGAGATGAGGGTACGGTTACTCCGTCAGTTTTTATCCAATCAAATAAAAATTTTGACAGAATCTTTAAAACATTATTATCCAACTTGATATTTTTGAAAAATCGTACGTGAGACGTTGGTTAATAATGTTTTAAAGATTCTGTCAAAATTTTAAATTGTTTGGATAAAAACTGACGGAGTAATCGTGGAGGCCTTTGAAAAAAAAGTTGCTGTACTCTAGGTCCGCTAAAGGCGCCATTTTGTTTTCGAATACTTCTAAAAAAATTAATTTATGTTCTCTATAGTATGTGTGATAAATTGGTCTTCTTGGATTTTGATTGGAATATTATATCTTTTAAAAAAAAATCTTTAAAATTACCTTCAAAAACAGCTCCCTTATTGAAAATTTGTTTAATGCTTGAACTTTAATTGGGATTATATGATAATGCTGCTAACGATCAGTTCAAAATATTCCTCTATACTGATTCAATCAGTGACCTTTAATCATTGAATGAATCAGTAACTTTTCACTGAATCAGATTTAGTGTGAATAACTCACTGAAATTTTCAGTAATCGTCACAAAACTATTAAAAATGCAGTGATTTTTAACTGATTTAAACCGTGAGAAGAGTCACTGAGAATAAGTGAAATTTTACTGATTTTCTACTGATTCAAGTTTAGAGAGCATATGTGTGAGTTTCAGATGCAAAAATCTTATTTAATTAAATATGCGCTTTAAAAAAGAAACCCACCCCTTCAATTCCTCGAACCAACATAATATATATCTTCCATCACGGTGGAACGGTGGCACCTTGCAATTCTACGTGCGAATTCCCTATGGGACTTGGCGGTTATGCAAACAGCGCTGAAAAAAGAGAAAGGGAGCGATCTTGAAAGTGAGATGGAAAGATAAAACGGGGGAGAAACATAAGAGTGAGAGAGAGTCAATGTTTGCTCGACTGGTTCAGGGGAGGAAACCAAACGTGGGGATGTTCTGGCAATGGCAGGGCCACAAAGATGGGCCGGGGTGTTACTAATTGGAGGGGTGACGAGGGGAAACCTTGTTATCTCTTAATTGCTACGACCCTCCCGACCCTCCACGCTATTTTGCATCGATAAGGAGAGTCAGTACTATACAGTCCTTTGTCCCTCATTGCATCGCTCCTCGTTTGTTGCGACCTTTACGACCGTCACGTCCGCTTGTTCCTTCGCGGACCACGCGATATAAAACTTTCTGACTGTCGCAATGTATACTTTTCGTTTCGTGAAATGTCAGGATTTCGATGATTTACCCACTCTTGCTTACACAAAGTTTCATAATGTTTTGCATATATCTTTGTTATGTTTGCATCTTTCATTCACGTCATTTCATTGGGAGACGAAGCACGCTTAATTGCAAAAGCAACCAGACTTTTATTGCTTGTGTGATTATAAAGGGGAATAATTACAGTTTGAGGCGATAGGATAATGAAGAGGCTGTTCCTTGGACCAGAATTTCTAGGCTTTTTGTCGGGGACAAGGATCCTTTGAAGGCCCTTATTCTTCTGTATTAATGTGCTTGAAGACAATTAGAAATGATCTGGTATGTTTGTGTTTGTGATTCGTTCGGCAGCGGACATTATATATATCTAAGACAGAATGCGGAAATTTAAGTGCTAGATTCCGAAGTTTCTAAAAAGGTAGAGGTACGAAATATTTCAAATTGGTAGACTATTGCAAAATCCCTAAAAATGTAGAAAGTTGCAAGAAAAAGGGTTCCGAGCAGATATACAAGATTGAGTTACAGAATGCTGAGAATTTGATAATTTCGTAAGAAAGTACGGTTCAAGGTTTTTGTTGCTCAAACACAAAAATTAGAATAAATTGTTGTTAACTCATGAATTTAATTGTTACGACGTAACATGGTACAATCATCATCATCATCATCCAATTATTATTCAGTCAATAACTGTTTCAACTCTGGTAAAAAGTATTCTATTCTCGGATGTAGTTTATTATTCTCAATTTCTTTTTATCGCTCTCTTTCCCAACAACAGAATTTATTTAATTTTTCAATATACTTATTTGCTTATTACTTGTTGTCTCTGAGTTATGGCAATATTGATTTATTATTCATTGAGTATTGGACATTTATGACCCTTTTGCAAGAAAGTTTAGTTCCTCGCTGGAAAAAGACAGCCTTTGATTTTTCTTATCCCAGTAATCGGCTTTGCTCGCTCATAATTTGTACTAGTCCCCAGGGGACATTCAGTTTGAGACTTTAATAAACTGACTCTGTCTGACGGAACTCCACTCGCAGGAGGGAGAGCTGAAACTTACTTCAACAGGAAAACACGTTATTTCAGAAACGAAAAGAGCCTCGCAAACCTCATTTGCACTAAGGCTGGTCTTTTCAAGTCCTTCAAATGAAGTATTCTCCTCTTAATTCATAGAAAACGAATATCTAAAAAGTATCAAGATATTTTTTAATGTTACTCTCTCAATCTGAATTAGATAAATTTTACTATAATTAATAGTAGTTTGTTACTAATTCAAATGATGCGATGTCCTTTACTACAAATTAGTAAAATGTTATTAAATGAATTAACAACACACTATTTATTCTCTAGAAACTTGAATTAGTAAAAAATTAGTGAAATTTCACTGATTCCCAGTGGATTTTCACTGTGAAAATCAGTGAACTACTGATTGCATTTTAGAGAGTAAACTGCATAAAATTCAGTGTGGAGAACTTTAAAATCATCTAAAGTTTGTTAAAAAACCTTAAATATTTGTTGAAATCTTAAACATTCCCTGATAATCTTTTAAATTCCGTTAAAATCCCTGAACATTTATTTAAATTAAAAAATGGCTAATTCATTATAATTCTTAAAAATATCTTAAAAGTCTATAAAATGTCTTGAAAAACATAAAAGTAATTTAATATCCCATAATAATATTCCATAAAAAATTTCAAAATTCGACAAAATTTTGAAATTTCTCTTTAAATTTTCCTAAAATCTTTTAAAAGTCATAAAAATGTTTATAAATCATTTAAAATTCTGTGAGGATCTTCAAAATCACCTAAAGGTCGTTAAACCCCCTTTAAAATTTGTCAACATCTCTAAAATTCCTAAAAAGCTCATGAAATTTTTTTAAATTACTATAGACACCCCTTAAAATGCCCTGAAAACCCGTGAAAATTTCTTAAAATTACAAGAACCCCCTTAAAATTCCACAAAAATTTATTAATTCATTATAATTCTTAAAAATTTATGTTAATATTATACATCATATATGTATAATAAATATGGTATAATCCTTGGAAATCTTCTAAAATCTGTTAAACAAACAACAAAAGCTAAATAATATGACAAACATAACATAGATACTTATAAAAAAAAGTATAAAGTTTAACAAATATAAAACCACTAAATAGATCAGTAAGTTATTCTTACTAATTGAGATTGAGAAAGTAACTCTACAAATATTTTTCTACCCCTAGTTCTAAAACATGAAAAAATCGAAAGTTTTGAAAACATTTTTTGGACATGCTATATAGAAAATGCATTTGGAATTCGAAGCACGAAACGAATCCGGGGAACGAATCCTAACGAGTTCGATTATCCAACACACCATGAGTCAGTTCTGTTCCTGGAATTGGGGGGGAACCCCTAGTTATTTTCCTCGTTCTTTGGCATTACCACGACCTTCGAATAACGGGTGTCCGGATTCCCAGGAGGTATTCCATTTCTGCCCCACTGCCTCATTGTTATGCAATGCACCAACTCCATACTAACGATCTACACACCCCCGTTGAGGGGCTTACCAGGGGATATCTAGATCGGTTTCCGAAATCGGCTTCGAGAGCCTGGTTACCAAGATTTACATTTCCCAATTTCGCATTACGACCCGTTCATTTTATTCCCCACTGATCATGATGATTATCATTTTGGAACCTGCTCTGCCTAATTTTTCATTCGGTGCTGATACATCTCACATTCAGATTTGACTGAGCTGATATATCATGTGAGTTTTTTCTGATAATAGTTACATATTGAGTGGGGTGTAGAATCAGTTTCATCATGATTTATGGTCTTCTGCAAATTCGCCAACAGGCTCCAAAGCCAGAGAATCGGACATGTTTTCATTTTTATTATTTATCTTTTGTTAACTGTTATAAATAACGCAAATATTTTTGGAATTATTAGTCTTGCAGGAAACAAAATTGAGATATAGAAATAGTGATAGATTATTTTCTGTTGAGAAAGTGATGATTTATAGCTTTCAACTGGAACTTTTAATCTTTTCACGTGTTTTTATTTATTCCCAATCTTATTTGAAACATATTTAAATTGCAAATTAATATAAAAAACATTTTCCTTGACATATTTAAAAATTGATTTTGCACACTAATGTTTAGAATTCAAGAACTCTGGGAATATCAAGAATACCATTTATACCAAGACTCGTTAAAATTTGGTTTGAAAATTCAAAATATAAATGTTAAACTATATTAATATCAGAGGACTCTGGTCTTAAATAAATTCAAGAAATACGAGAAATTACAAAATGCTTCTGTCTGCTTCTGTATTTTAATAAATGATGTAACTGAGACTGGATAAAGGAAGAAATAAACTGAATGTGGTAATAGACTTTGTTGAAAATATCCTAAGTGCTTTCCCACTTTTAGGATCATAAATTCTCCTGCAATTTAGCCCTGAAAGGAGAAAGTAATTTAGCAACCAATTAAGAAAGACGTCGAGGTATAACGAAAAGCCTTTGCCATCCCTTCGATTTCCCCTGCATGCGTTTTTACATCCACAGTCTTGACTTACACCATTAGCAACCCGATACTAAAGCTTGCACTCAGAAACAAGTTTTCGTTTTCCTTTTTCCTAATTTGAACTCCTATAGATTTCCAACTTTATTTTCTGATGGTATAAACATTATTCCCTAGAATTTTTCTCAAAAGAACTTAAATCATTTTAATTTTTTAAAACTTGTTATACATTTTTATCGTATGTACGTTGATGGACAGTATTCAAGTTTATTCGGGGAGTAACTTTGGAAGTTTACACTTAATCATGAAATGGACTGAGATTGGAAATGGCAAACTCGTCCCTCGCTAGAGTTTAGTTAGCGACACTCAGCTTGCTTTGAAGTCAAACGAGCTTTTCTACTGGCTCATCACCCCTTAGGTTCGCCCTTGATCATGCTTATTAACGAAAATGGTTCTGCAAACATCTACTTTCGATAATTTATAAAATGTATAGTGGTGTATCTAAATGTCTCGAAAATCTTGCTTACATTGTTATCATTAAAGGGCATGTTAATGCAATTATTTATATTGACGGAAAAATGATAGATGGAAAGTATAGAAGGAGAACTAACTATATATTCCTATTCTAAAAAGGACATGGATTAATTCAATCTTATCCCGTAGGATTTCTTTTATAATTCACTGAAAGTAGAAAAATTCAGTTAAATTTATAGAATTCTCAGAAATTTATTGGAATTCACTCCAAATCATTGATATTCGTCTGATTTGTAGGAGTTCATAGGAATTCAATCTGAATTCTGTGGTATTTATTGGATATTCTTTGAATTCACGGAGATTCGCAGGAATTCATTCGAATTCATAGCAATTCGTTGGATTTTTAATGAAATTAGTAGGAATTGATAGGTATTCACTCTGCATTATCTGGAAATGATTAGAATTCTCATAAAGTCATTGGAATTCTTTGGAATTCGTTGATTTAAGTTGAATTCTCTGAAATTTATTTGGAATTCTCAGGAATTTATTGGAATTCACTGTATTTCATTGAAATTCGTCGGATTTATAGGAATTTCCTCAAAATTCTCTGGTAACCATCGAATGTTCTTCAAATTCACGGGAAAAAAAAAGGAATTAATTGGAATTCTCAGATATTCAGTACAATTAATTTAAGTTCATTAGAATTCGTCAGATTTCATTGAATTGGAATTCTTCGAATTTCATAGGAATTCTTCGCATTTCATTGAAATTCATTAGAATTCATTCTGAAAAATTTTGGAATTTATTGAAATTTTAAAACATTAATTAGAATTGTCTGGAAAATTATTTACATTCATTCTAAATTCTTTGGAACTTATTGGAATTCCTAGAAATTCATTGGAATTAATTGAAACTTAATGGAATTCATTGAAATTTGTCGAATTTCATTGAAATTCGTTGGAATTCATTCACTGCAAATCATTTTAATTCATCGAATTTCACTCAAATTCATAGGAATTGATACGAATCTTTCTGAATTCTCTGAAAATTGTTGGAATTAATTGAAATTTACTGAAATTCATTTGAATTTATTCGAAATAAGTAGGTATTAATTATGAAATCTTTGGAATTAATTGGTCTTTTAAAAATTCATTGGAATTCTGTTTAATTATATAAGTCTCAATTTTAGTGATACTCAACGAGGCTCTATTCTAGAGTTATCTTGAACCTTTGAAGCTCCAAGTCAACCCG
>JAUESI010000010.1:8303534-8313821 GCA_032275145.1 Synergus laeviventris
AAAATTTTTAATAAAAATTCCTTCTTTGCTTTTATGATGTTTAGGTATTGTTAAACCTATTTATCAATTCATTTTTTTTAAATACGTGTGATTTGTTCGGAATGTTCCGAGGCTCCATGATATTTTTGTAACATTTTCTCATATCTCAAATTTTTTGGCGGTAAATTAAAAAAAAAATTTTAACAATATTTTTCACGATTAAAACAAAAACTAATCATCCTATCAAAAAATAGTTAAGATTTGTAAGTCTTTTTAAAATCAATAATTATTTTTATTATCATTTGCTCTGTATTTCGCGTTATTTGGCTCAACATTTGAACATTTGACCTTTTTTCATATCATGTATTATTTGGCTTCAAATATTTTTTTATTTAATTTTTTTATTATTTCTCCGAAATGTTATTCTGACAATTGTTTTTTTCGAAAATATTCATGAGAATAAATTGATCGATTTTTTGAATACTACGAATATCCGTGCATAGAATTTGTAAATTAAAAAAAAAAGTGATCTAAACAATTTTCAAAATGCTGTAACAATTCTTTCGAGAGACAGACACACACAGATTTTAACAAAAAGGTGATGGTGAAAATAGGTAAAGTCATTCAAATTCTGCATGTTTCATGAATGATTAATATTATTTAATGCGACAATGTCTATAATAGGGGTTGTTACATCTTGTAATAGAAAAAACGTAGATAGGTCAGTGTAAAAGTTCATCACCCCTTACGTGAACAAAACCCACCCCCAGAGAGTATTCATTCCCCTGGAATGATCTCTACCCTCTCTGCTGCACCCTAATATAAATATTATTACACTTTGATGGGGTTAGGTTGACACTCAACCCCATAGAAGGCATGGTATAGACAACTGGGGTATCTCTTTTGCCTCTATATTTTTTTTTTCATTAGGCCAGAATACCAGCCTGCACGTGGCTCTCGTCACAATACCTGGGGCTTCAATGGCACCCTTGTTCGTATGCATACGTAATCGTCTCCACGATCAAGTACTTTCCACTCTTGAAAATTACCAGGATTGCGAGTTGTGACTCACTATCTCGATTCTAGAAACTTGATAAATTCTGAAGACTGTTATAATCTCACTGAGTGGACAGTCGACCCCAATTATTAAAATTAAATTCAAATTTTCTTTCAAAGAATGCCAACTATAATTTACATCAGCCAGTTTTTTATTTATGTAGTTTTAGATAATAGGAAGTGGTAAATAATTTCACCAGTGTTCTTCGGTAACAATGACATATTTAATAATCGGCTCAACAATGTTACAGTGTCATATGTTTTAATTACATACGCAATTTCGATACTTGGTTTCATTAAATATTCATACATACATGTGTGTTCATGTGCTTACCTACGTGTTCCCTGTCAAAATGTCTGTGTAAGTGCAAGTTTATGTATATTATATACGTATGTGTTTAAATAATCTTTCGTCGTTTTTGTGTTTATTTTCTGCATGCGCGAATAAAAGTGTTTCCTATAGGTTTGCGAAAGTTTCCGAATTTCTTAATCATTACTCACATTCTTATTGCTCACGATATTATGACACAGGTTAGATACTAACGCTTATTATATACGAGGATATATGTGACACGTGTGCGGAAAAACAATCACTGCACGGGCCGATATTTAACCCACTAGCTCACAAATTATAGTCTCACAAATATATATTTTATGTTTTATACATATTTTTTTTTATTTTCTCAACACTTTAATATCAAATATCCAGTTTCTGCTTCCATTTCCAGTTTTTATGGTACATGTGTGTATAAATTATTACTGTTAACTACATTTACGTTAAAAATATAAATTATTGTCAATTAAAAAATAATCTGAACTGAAGGGGTGAATTAACATATTAATTAATAAATAATTCGAGTTTCTGACAATTGTGAGTAAGTGGGTTATTTTTTCGCCTGACTGGAAGTATAATTGTGAAAAAATCATTACGGCCATCCAGAGTTGTTACCCTAGACCTAACTACTTTCAACGCTATCCATACGTTCCCTGTGCGACGAGAGGGTGGATTTTTTATTTTTTTTATCAGCCCAAGTATTTTGATTTCCGCGCGTCGCGTCTTCTACAAGAGTTACTTTCATCGTTGACTTTTAGTGGCAAGGATAAACCTTTCGAAACAATAAATAGAACCTTCAACGGAACAATAGAATACATATATTTTCAATAAAAACAATTGCACCTCATTTCTAATCACCTTAGAATGTTCAAAAATTCTACTCACTCAAAAAAATGTTCTTCTGCAGCCCTAATAAAATATTTAAACTAATACTGCTTTATTGATCACTTCAAATATGCTATTTCAATTTTCGAACTATTTTTTTTCGAATGAGTAGAATTTGCCTAGCGTGCAATTTTTGGAACCAAAATTTAAATCGACACATTTGCGTGTATGTTACAAGATAGGCAAAATAGTGCAAATGCGCGTTGTATAATAATGATTTGTTCAATAGAATTACTCGTAATGATAATTTTTTAATGATAATATTTACAAGAGATAAAAGAAGCTAGGATTAACTACGTATCTATATATGCAATATATTGATATGCACGTATGTATAGCTATTATAGTTATTTCCGTAACTGTTTAATATTTTGCACGATATGATTTTTGCTGCCTGTTGGTTCGAATTCATTTTTCTGCCTCCTGTGTCTACCGTTAGAATACACTGATATTACAGGAGATAAAAATATCTACTGACTGCTACGCGGAGCCGAAGGTTTTTAAATTTTTTATTATTCTTTAATATGGAGGCCAGCTCATTTTTGGAATCGTAAAACCTCGCGAAACACCAATTACAACACCCTTTACATTTCTCCTACGTATAAATCGATCTACTTGCGCAAAACAAGGCTCGTTACCGGTGTAGAAATTTCGCTATGGCCCCAATCGGGCCCAGACCTGGATGCCCAATTTTCTGGCCTTGACAAGTCTTGGCCGTGGTCTGGCGATTTCTACACGGATTGTGCGCATAGCTATTTGTGTAAATTATAATGTTAAGTAGAGATTTCTATAAACATTAGCAAATTATTCATTAGCGGATAAGAACTCTCGACTTCAGGCACTGTAAACTGAATGCGTCCAACACAAATTTTGCATTCATTTTTTTGTAGAATCGAAAATTTTCTAAATCCCTCTGTCTTGATACCTCTTTACCTTTATCACTAAATGAAATGAATTTGTCAATGAAGATCTTTGAAACTGGTAATGCGAAGTGAGATGACATGTTAATTTTATTGATATTTAGTAACTAATATCAAGAATTTTATAACTGGTATTATTAATATAGAGTAAAAGTTTTCAGCAAGAGGTATCTCACTTGAGGTTTTTTTTTTTTTTATAATTTTCTCTTGCAATTAAAAACTATTGGAATATATTTTTTTAATAATTGTGCTATGGATACCAGAACTCGACCTGATTATTTTCGTGCGAATAGCTTTTCTTGCGATAATTTATTGACTAGTAGGAAAGAAATATCATTATTTCGTCGACTCGCTCGAAAAATCTTTCATTTTTATTTTTAAAACTATAATACATTTGTAAAACAATTTTTTGTCTATAGGCCATTGCAAGAATCCAATTCTGATTATAGTGTTTGACTCGAAAGAAAGTTATGATACATAATTTAAATTTAATTGTTTAACATTAATGTGGAGAAAGGGAAGATCTTGCATGCAAGTCGTCGATATACGTAATATTGAAATTGCCTAAAATAATTCTAAAAATATTGCGCACCTTTCGAACGAACTTAGACATGAAACACGTAATTTAAAATTCTAGACTTCAGTTAGAAAAGGATGGTCACAAAAATACAGATATGTTCCTTTTGGGAATATTTCCCTCAAGATATGCTTAATTATCGCGATTATGTTAATTATATCAATCGCAAAATGCTTGCAAAATATTCGGTTAAACTACTGTCCGAAGTTCTTCACTCTGGAAAATATTTTCTCGATTCAAAAGATTTCAATGAAATTAGATTTAGCAAATGACTATTGTTTGGTGTGAAATAAATATTTTTCTAATCAAGAAACTATTTCTCAGAATGCAATTAATGTTTGCTATAAGTTCACGCATGACAGTGATTATCACTATCGCGACCGCCTCAGTTTATCCTTAAACTTAACGTCTTAGTTCCTAAGTTTTTGGGTTCCTGATAGGAACCCTCATGATATGTTATCTTGGTTCAGCAACGAATCGATTAAAATAAAAATTAATAACAAAAACAAAATTTGCTAGTACGCACGAAGGTCCCTTGCTGAGCGGGAGCCTTCGTTTTTCGTTTTGCCTAGTATTTTATATATAATATATATCTATATGTATTTATATATATTATATATATATATATTTATATATAATCTTTATCCTACGTAATTTATTTGCCTCGAAGTTGAATTACTGCCATAACCCTTAGAGTCACCGGAAACCAATTGCAACCAATTTTTTTTTTCAAAGAAGGCGTAGTTTTTTTGGGCAACACCGTCTTCCAATCTTGAATCACTTTCTTCACCATCACTTTCTTTATATTCTCATTCTTCATCATTTTTTTTTATCGTATATTTCTTGGTCATCAAGTATCTCAACACCCCCCTTTTTATAATTGATTGCTTCCATTTGCCAATCTTTTCTTCCCTATTTTCTATTGCCTGATATTTCCTTGATTTTTCTTTTCCATTTTTTTTCCTTTTTTTCTTTTTCAATCCTTTCGTGACCATCATTCGCAATCAGCTCCACCCCTAGCACTTCCAATAAATTACTCCTAGTTCTTTCTTAATTTTTATCGACCAATTTGCACCTGCCCTTCTCCACTCCAAGAACCGTAAACACTATCATCTTCGTAACTAGTTATAAATCACAATAATTCACGATGCCATCATCGTCACAACCCCATCATCCCTTTCATTCACTACACTTTAGACAATTAAAATAATAACCATTTCTGTAGCACAATCTACGTCGATACGAAGAGCAGCCAGCGAAGTGGAAATCCAGAACGTTGTCACGCACTGACACCCGAAGACGTTCCTCGAATCCGCGAGCGTTTTTCTGGAGATTGGAAGCCTGCCTTGAAGACTAGTCTGGGACCTCCGTTGGTCCGTCAGCGAATTACTTTCAACTGCCGGAAATGGTCGAGAAGACTCATCAGTTAGCTCACTATTTATTTAGTCAGCTTACATTTTTCTTACTGAAACACCCCTGCTCTGAAGGGATTGCTGTCACCAGCTGGCCTGGAATCAGGCTCCTGTCCTCTTCTGAAGGGATTCACCTCACCGGGAGGTCCCCGCTGTTGGGATTCTTGACCATAACCAGGTCTCTGTCCTCCATATCCCGTTGGCTCTTCGTATCCCGAAGGTTGTTCGTATCCACCTTGACCAGGTTGACTGTATCCGCCCTGATTATAGCCACCAGGCTGCTGATACTCCTGTTCTTGAATGTATCCACTCTGATTATATCCGTGACTACTCTGGTAGCTCTGATCCTGGTCGACATTCGTCTCCATTCGACCTTGCGTTAAATGGTTCCCAACCTCTCCAGAAATTGGCCTCTGCTCCTGGAGAACATAGGTCTGGTACTCCTTGTCCGGGGGATCCTGCATCAGGACATTAGCCTCGTCCTGGAAAGGCTTGAAGTCATAGATGTGCTTTAGGTTGTAAAGTACCGGAGCGTAGAGCAGATTACTGAATGCGATTAGGAAATTCAGAGCTGTGAACCCAATTGCCTCCACAACGCCTCCAGCTATGATCGGACCCACAGCGTAAGCGATACTGTAAGAAATATCTGCTATCGCGTAGATGCTTCCATAAACCGAGACGTACCTGACGTCCACTAAGTACCCAAGTGTTGGCAATAGTGCTGTGTCGATTAAAGCAATGCCAAAACAGATACCGCAGATTGGAATCATCAGCATCACGTAAGATGTCGAAAATGGAATGATGAAGCAGCAGAGACCCTCTAGAGCTAGTCCACCTGCTGCCATCAACCACTGATGTTGAGGATACTGCTTAGCCATCTTCACAGTGATCATCACTCCAATGACGTGGGGGACGAACGCAGGTAGCCAGATCATCCCCATCTTCCAGTTGTCGTGGGTGATGTTGTCCTCCATCCAGAGTGAGATCGTTGGTTCCAGGAAAGCCAAAGCAACATTGGACATCATCAATGCACCGGCACAAACCGCGATGTAAGGGTCGAGCAAGAGTCTCCAGATAGGAATGCTCGGAGGCTTGTCCCGATGACTATCTTTGATCTGCTCCTTGATGGGCTTCATCACCAGTAGCAGCATAATTCCATCAGCGAGACTCACAAACGCAAGGATCAGAAATGGCACTTCCTTTCCAGCAAACTGGTACAGGGATCCTCCGAAGGGTGGAGCTACGAGACATCCAAAACTGATAAAGGCCAAGGCGATACCCAAAGCTTTCGTTCTTTCAGCTTCTTCTGTGAAGCGATCGGCAATCATTGCAAGACCTGCTGTGTCCGCAAAGGCAGATCCAACTCCTTGGAGACTCCTCGCGAAGAAGAGGACTCCATAGCTACGACCACAAGCGAAGAGAGCTGTTGAGAGGAACATGATGGTGAGTCCTATCATCATCGGAAGATCGTAACCAATCCTGTCGATTAAGGCTCCAGAGAATGGGTTCACCATCAGTTGCACTATCGCCTTGGAAGCGAAGAGATAACCTGTTGCTGTATCCTGACCGTGATGGCCAGCTACTGGTTTAGAGGAATTCGCATAGTCACTGTCATCTCCGAAGGCACCGATGTACTTTAGATAATCCGGGATTATAGGCACGATCACCATGTAGAGCATGTTGTCCAGAAGCAGCGCTATGCATACGATGACCAGGATCAGTTTCCGCTGTGCTTTTGGTTCCGCGACTTTCTCGAAAAAGATCTCCTTCAGCTCTCTGAAGCTGATGTTGATGACGGGGATGTTGGTGTCCATGATGGTGGGTTTTTTTGGTTTTTCGGGGAAAGCAGGAGTTTCTGGATTAGCAGGAGCTAAAAATCACCTCGTGCTTCTGGAGCAATCTTGGAGGCGATGGTGGAGAGGTCGTCGCGATTGGAACGGCGCGCATCAGGCCGGGCTGGGGGTAACCTACAACAAACCACCGGAACTCGGTTAGCTACTATAAATCCAAGGCTCAAATGTTTTTTTTTTAGATTAACTCCATTTTTACTTCAGGTAAGAATTTTATTTGTAGAGGAGCCCTAGCCCGGCCTGGTCTGCGCAACCGATATTCTGTTTCTTTTACTTTGGTGATCCGAGCTTAAATCTTCTTCTTGTATCCAATCTGCGCGAACCTCGTTCGGATTTTTTTGCTTCACTGGAGGTCTAGAGGTGTCTTTTTTCCCGAAAGGCCGCAGCACCGGGTGAAGGCTCCCCCCTCGTGTATCCGCGATAAAGTAATGGAGTTTTCTTAACTAATTTAAATTATAATGTGTACGTCTTCCAGAATTTTAGTACCTTGAAGAAATGTCTCTGCCCCTCAAGATATCAAAATTGAAAATTGAGGTTTGAAATGAAAGATCATTTAGAGTAATCAGAGTAAAGGTTTACCCTTAAAGGGTAATCACATGTTTTTGAAATATCTTGAAAAAAAAACTCACCAGAATTGGAGGCGAACTTTTGTCTGAGGGAATTGGCGAGTCGTTGGGGACCCGCAAGGGTTGGAAGTCCGGCGAGTAACCCACTCAGAGTGGCGGTTACGTCTGGGCCTTCTTCCTTTGAGTCGTTCGCCGACTCTTTGGTTGCTTTGGATCCTGGGCCCTCCACCTTTCCAGCCGAGTCCTCTACCGAGCCTGAAACAAAAAAAAATAATTTTTTAAAATAAAATTCATAATTAAATTAATATTTATTAGGAACAGCATCTTTTTGAAGAATAAGACATTTATTAACCGAGAAAACTTTGTCTTGTGAATGAAAAATTTAATTAAAAAGGTTTAATGAAGACCAGGGTCTAGAAGACTTAATTAAAAATATATATATGTATAAGAAGAGGCTCTAATTAAAAAATATTTATTTGAGGAGCTTCAAAAATAGAAACTCGTAATTTATTTAAATCCACTTAAATGGGGGAAAGCATCTTTAGTATCTTTATACATCACTGTTTATTCAGGTCATTGAAATATTGATTTGCCACTTATGGTCGACCAACTGAAGAAAATTTTTTTATAATCCGAGGTCTGAGAATTTTATTAGCAATGACATTGTTCTATATTTATTTAAAAATGGCATTTAAATCTTGATGGTAATTTTTAATAGAAATGTATTTCCAGAAATTTTAGATTCAGATTGTATTTAAGGTTCCAGTTTCTAACAATTAAAATTCGTTTTTTATTTTTAATTTTATCTTGACACAAAAGAAGTTGTCCTGATTCCTAATTTTCTTCTCATTTTCGTTCCCAAAGAAAAACAGTAGCGGGGTTTTTTAAAAGAGACACAATATTAAATACTTGAAAAATGATTCTAAACTGATTTATCAAAAAATAGTCTAATTTTTTAGAGTGTGATATTTTTTAAACTAAAGTTGCTGATTTTCTGATATATTTTTCTATCAGAAATACATATGTAAACATAAAATATTTAAAAAATAACATAAAATATAACATCTGTAAAATGTGCACCGAAATGAACTTTGCGGTCTCGTTTAGAAAAGTGTTAGCTGTCCATGTGCACGTTTTCCCAAGGTCGTTCTACTTTAGATACTAATAAAGCTATTCACGGCATACTCCGAGTACTTATAGTTTATCTATACAGTCTTTGATTTCCAGGCATGTCCCCTGGAATCTTGATCTTTAAATATATATTTTTTTAAGTTAAATTTGAATAAAACTTTAAGCGCAATGATTATAGTTATCAAATTGTGCTCAAATATTTCTTTGAAAGATGATATGAAATCGCCTAGCATTTATTTTTCAAAGTTATCCGACGGCAGCTTTGTGATGAAGGATGGTCTTTCCCTTTATAACTTTATTTATTTTTTATATTGAAGAATGCGAAAAACAATAGTTCTCAATATTATATAAACTTTTCAATTAATATTAAGAATATTTCAGTAATATTTCACTACGTAAAAATTTTTAAAAATTAATACAGAAAAGCAAATTTTACTGTATCAACAATTCATCGATTTTTAGCGAATCACAGGGAGGTTAAATACTCGTAAAGTATATTTTTGGAAGGAGGATAAAAAGAACTAACCGAGTTGTTTCGTGAAAAGTTCAAAGTTAATCAAATTACAAAATTGTAACAAACTGAAAATTATTTCCCTAGACATCCTAATCTTTACATTCACGAGAATGGCCCATAATCCCTTATAAATAAAATCCCTCTCCTTTAAAAAATCGAAAAAGAAATCCACACCCCGAAATGTATTCCCCAGGAAAAAAAAAGCATAAATAAGGAATACTCTCCCGGTAACGAAACACACACCTATCCCCACCAGTCACCTACGAAAGGCGCGGCAGTAGGACCTGCATCCTGCACACCTATTCAACCGATTTTAATTTAAAAATAGCCAGCAAAAAAACCCACCCTCACGATTAAGATAAAAATTTCTCAATTTTCACCACTGCCAATTGTCACTGATAATGGTTAAGCAATGACGGAAAATCACTTGATCCTGGTACCAATGCTAATAAGGAAAAGGATTCTGCAATTAACAAGGGGGGCTGTGGCCAGGGGGTGGATGGGGGTGTGGGTGCATAAAGAACAGAGAAGAATGCAAGGATTTGACATACTCACGCAGACCGAAGGGCTCCCGATGTGCAGGGGCGTCTCGACGTGTCTCTCCGTCGGGGTTGCTTTGGAACGTCTGCTTCCAAAGTTCTCCCCGCCACTTCCTCGTCGCGCACACCCCTCTCGTGAGCATCCCCGCAAAATATCTAGAGAGTATTTTCCGCGCAGCCGCTTTGGGGAGATTCCTAGGATTGGCGGCCGTGCTTCAGCCCCCGGCGCTCCACTACCACCCTTCGCAGTCATTTTCCACCCCCGTCTGCCCCCCCCCCACTACCCCAGGAATAGGAAGCGCCAGGTATGACCGTATAATGCCGACGGTCGATGCTGCACGGTATTTCTGGCCCCAGGTCGATAGCTCACCTGTAACCTGTGACGCTCAGCTGCCAACCTCGAACAAAGTGAACAAAGGGGTAGCGAAAATCCTCCGGGGGGTTTGTATCTGAAATCATTTTTAGAATTTCGACTCAAGGAGGTTGCAAAATTTAGCAGGTCTAAGTGAATTAGATTAGATATT
>JAUESI010000010.1:8326075-8342854 GCA_032275145.1 Synergus laeviventris
CTTAAATAAACTTAAATTAACCATTTCCAATCCAGGAGAACCCTGCAACTTCCAGAGCTATATTTTCATTAAAAAAATGAATTTAAGTTTACAAACTCTATGTTTGTGACTTGCAAAAATTGCAACGTCACAAATTATAAATATTATAATAGAATCAGAATTTCTCCTCGTTTCTTAAAATTAAGAGAAAAAAGCTTACCAGTCGATTCTGGAAAGACTTTTGTGCAAGATCGTTGAAATTTCCGGTGGACAAGAAGACTCGACCTCGCCAAGTGGTCGTTGAAATTTCCAAAGAAAAGAATTTAAAATAATAATAATAGACTTTTAAATGAAATGAGTCTTTAGAATTGTATGAAAATATTACGTTGCAGAGGAATAAAAGTTTAATTTTGAGATAGCCTCAGCAATTTAATGTACAGGTCAACAACATATTAGTCGTAACATTTTCTGTATTTCTGACTGGTTTCAATATTATAATTATGTTATAATTATAGTCCCGCACTGGATAACAAGTATATCATAGCTTTCAGAGCACCCAAAAATAAATCAAATTTTCTTGATAAGAGTGAAACTCGGATCATTCCACGTGACATTAATTCGATAATCTTCCGATCCTTTGTTTCTCGTAAATTCTTTTCTTCTGGAAAACTATGTTTAGCGAGAGATTTGGCACCCCTGATGTGATCGGTTTGGATAAGACTCAATCGAATTACTGAGTATGCTTCTTAGTATTCAGTTCACATTATCTCTGGCTTTTTTATACCGAGAGTTCTGCGACATGGAACGTGACTTGAGCGCACTTAAAATATATACAAACGTGTTTGCATAATTATTGTTCATGAAAGATTAGGATCGTCGGGTGTTTCCTATTTTCAGAAAAGGACGCAGCGAAAAAGTAGAACTCAGAATTGAAGCTCCTATTTGGCTTCCGGAGCTTATAAATTACGTAAGCTCGAAACCAACAGCATTTCCAATTATTAAGCTTCTCTTCCTGAATTCTTAATACATCATTAAAAGCCTCGACATCAAAAATTCAATACACTCGAAAAATGTAGGAGGGTAAATAGATAAAGCGGAGTTCTTCTATTTCGAAAACTCGTTAGCGATAACAGCTAAATCAACTTTTTTTATGAAAAAGTCCATTTGGTCTGGCATAATTTATCCTTATCTACTTACTCATTTAGAAGATTAAGATTAATTTAACTTTCATATCTTTCGGAGCATAATTATCTCTATCTCATTTGCAAAAGCAGAAACATAAATACAGAAGTATTGTAAGGAATCTCATATAAATTCAACACTTATAGTAGACAAAACTATGAAAGCGACAAAAGGAGGACTTTCGCGAAAGAGACCGGAGACGCACGCTTCCGTTGAGAAATTAGCAGGTCATTGTTCTCGGGAGCAATCGTAATACATTTTTTTTATTTATTTTTTTTTTCACGAAAGGCAAACGTGACCTGGGTGCATGTTCTAGTTTTTAATTGCGTATATCAAGGAAATGCCAGCGCCTGGGGCGCAGTATTGCGTGATTCGATTCTTCTTGATTCTTCTCTGCACCCACGCTGCAGAGTGATTCTAAAATGCCGACGTAACATATACGAGTCTTACTTCACCTGGTTCCCATAATAAGAATATGTAATGTGCTCTCGACTTACTTTATACTTATTGCTTTAATACCTTGCACGTGGGTGCACTTGTTTACTATTACGCTAAGATGCTAAGCATATATTGTCTACTTGGGTGTCTAGCGTGCATCAAAGTGCACTAATCTTGATAATTCCACTAATAGGCGCCTTGTTCTCGCGTCGACCAACATTTCATTCATTAAAGAAACCCATCTGGATTATAATCGTTGTGCACATTTTATTATTGTGAGACCTCAGAGGTAACTGCATCTTGTGTAGAAATTTGTACTCCTACGAAGACAATTAAAGAGATCTTTTATTTCGTACTTATACCTAATTATATCAATAATGAGAACGATTCTCATTTATTTTTTAAAGGATGGATTTGATCCAGACTAAATTGCTTACGTTATTAGACTAATTTATCTAAATATTAGGTTCGAAGCAATTTTTTTACAATTATTATAAACAAATTTATTTTCTCAAAATTGGTTGAACCGATTTTAATGGTTCAAATATATGTTATACAGAGTAATGAGACAGTTTATTAAAAAAATTGGGAATCGATTATTCGAAAACTTTGAACGGTGATTTCATCACCTAAATATGAATTTGGGCACGTATAATAGAAATAAAATAAATGGTTTGAAAATTACTATAAGTTTTTATACATTTCTAATTAATATAATCGATTCTCAATTTTTTAATAAACTGACTCATTACTCTGTATAACATATATTTGAATCATCTAAATCGGTTCAGCCAGTTTTGAGGAAATAAATTAGGATCAAATCCGTTCCGGGGCAGGACATATAAAAATATTGTTTTCAAAAATATTTGAAACTTGAAACTTCAGCCCTTTTCGAATGATCGATAATTTCGATCAAGAAACCTTTCAAGCTTATATTTTATATTATGACAGTTCTGATATGATAATAATTCTTGGTTAAGACTTTAAAGAGGTTATGATAAGGAGAAAAAATTAATATTCTCTTAATTAAAAGAGTAAGATTATACTATACCATCATTAAATTACTTTGTAAAGAGTTTAGACTCATTTCATCCCTTTTATTAACTTAATTATAAACTGCCTTCATAAACAGGAGAACCAAAGCTCATATAAAATACTCTATTATTTGCACTATATAGAGATGGTAGTATTAAAAATAAAAATATAAAATAAACTTCTAAGAAATTATATGGTATTAACATATCATAATAGGGGGTGTCCAAATATTACGTAAGCAACTTGTTGGGGGGGAGTCTAGTTAATTTCTCATTGTTTATTACACGAAAGGGGGAGGGGGTCAATTGAGATCTTACGTAATATTTCGCTTCGTCTAACTCTTACGTAATTTCTAGGGGAGTGGGGGGAGGGGGTAAAAATTATCTCAAAAGTGCTTACGTAATAAATATTCAAATATTGTACAACCAGGGGAAATTTTAATTGTCGTGCCCCTTTGTGAAATGTAAATAAGTAAAATATGATAATCTGAAAGTAGAATATAAATTCGAAAATATGAAATAAAAATGAAATCGCAGAATTAGTGGAAAGTTGACATTGGAAAATTTGTTGTAGAATCAATCGAATACCACCCGTTCGATTCTCACCACCCTCTGCTCAGCAGGAGGCAAAGAAGAAGGGTGCAGTGGATAGAGGGGATAAAACGAGTCCCTCTGTTTGATCCGCAAACACTGTAATTACCTAGAATATTATATTAGGAACGCTGACGTGAATCGGGGTGATGGTGGCACAGAAATAGGGTGCAGAAAAATTCACCCCTTCCCTTAACAATCTTCTGGTACAAAGTACAGTAAAATAATCATTTATTTCGATTTAGGAGTCCTTTAGTGATGACTGGTACTTGTGTCTACCATATGTCATTTCTATCCTGTTTCTTATACTTATAGAATAATTAATTAATACATTAATACCAGGAGTAAGAAATTAATTAGCTGGCGAATTGGAATATCAACATTGAATATTTCTTGAGAAGGTATAAAATATTCAACATTCAACTTTTCATTTAATTAGTAAAACGAAATTCTTAAGTAGATTCTTAACTAGATTCCGAGAAAATCAGAGTAATTTAATTATTACAGCCTTTGTAGTCTTTAAAGCTTGATGCATTTAGAATATATTTTAGTATTCAAATATTTATAAATTGTAATATTCCACTTTTGATAAATATCCGACTGAATTGAGTACTCCTTTGAAATTCAAATGCCAATATTTAAAAGCACCTCGTATAGAAGGATCCAATTTTTTTAGATTCATGGATAATAAAAAGAAAACCACTCAAGATTTCTTTGTTCATAAATCAGTCCTTTGATTGGATCGTTCGTACCCATTCAGGTTAGTGAAGTGTACATTGCAATGGAAATTTTTTTCTATAACAGGTAGATGGAAGGGTAAAGGAGGAGGGATTGGAAAAATATGAATAAAAGAGAAGAGGTTGTGGATGGAAGGAAAAGTGGGGAAATTGAGGGGGATGAGTGAATACGATGAGTCTATGGGAAATGTACGCGAGTGACTGGAAAATCAATTACCAGATGGAATACTTTCGTAACTCGTTACAGTTTCCTGCTAAGAGTGTAAAATAACTTTACGATTCTTAAGTTTAGTACTATTTCGATTAAACCTTTTTACAATCAGAATTATCTTCAGTTTTTAGAGAAATAAAAAATTCAAAAGGAAGCAAGTAATAATAATATGAAAATTTGAAATATATTAATAGATCCTTCATCGGACTCATTTAGTATTCATAAGCGTCAGAACACAGATCTATACTTGACCCTTAACTTGTCATTTGCATAATTACTACCGCCACAAGATAAACTCGACTTTCGCTTTCTTTTTAATGATATCTTGATCATTTCTAGAAGGATTTTACTAAATTTGAGTAGATTCGAAAACTGGACATGTTTTCGATTTCATTACTTTCCTAGATAAGATACCTTTCTAAAATAAAATTTTCCTCTGATGCATATCAGATAACCATAAAATATATTGCGCAATGTAAAAAGATCGAGGTCATAATTTTCAAATAATCTCGAAATTCCAAGATTTGAATTCGATCTTTTACATACTATTTCGTTTTAGGAGGAATGTTTAAAAAAGAAGAAGAAAAGAGTCTTGCTTTGTGACATTTAAGGTCGGAGAGTGTTTGTGAGATCGATTCAACACAGGCCATGGTCACTTCGATCCGTATATACGCCAACTACCTACAGACCTATTCTTCCGGTTCCACCTCCTCTCCTTGTCCTCCACAGAAATCGATCGACGACCCTCTTTTTGCCATCTTCCTCAAGAACTTTTACACCTTAAACGCAAGGAGAACAAAAATATTCCAACCTCCCTCTCCCCTCGAATCCACCAATCGACCAACCTCCTATTACGAAAATAAACTCAACAATTCTCTCATTTTCCTAGAAAAAACATTTTTCCAACATATACTGTAAAAATACTGCCAGTTTTTTATTGTAATAACAGTTATTTAGAAAATGATTATGTATTTTTAAATGTTTTGGTCTCGTTTGTAATTTCAAGACTTGAAACAATTGTAAGGAGAAAATTGTATCTTTACATGTACTAACAATTTCCACATGACTTTTATACAGAATTCAGAAAAAAGTAAAAGGAAGGAAGTAAATTATTAAAGTTTCTTGAAAAAAGAAAACTTCACTAGCTACGTAATTGCTCAAGCTGCAAGCTTCTGGGTCAAAATTTATACTGCATATAGTTTATATAATGTGCTGCCATTTCTATGATCTTCTAACAATCATTTTTGTACCAGGAAATTAAATCCTTGTCAAGCGAGCAAATTCGTTAACGGAATGATGCGAATAATGAGAATTAATGTCATGTTAAGAGAACATTTTGCTTATTGTGCTCCTCCGAGTAGTGTAGATTGCAGTCTTCCGCTTCGGAAGAGAAAGAGAAAGTTAAATGCTCTCACGTAGTATCATATAATTGATACACACGTTAACTTATTTATGGTCGTTGCACAAGGAATGTCAACAAGACTTAAAGAAAAATTCAAATTTAATTACCGAAGAAGTTACGCACATCAATTTTTTTTTATATTTACAGTTTTTAAAAGCCTTAATGAGGCTCAACGAAATACTCGTATGTATTTAAGTATATAACATATTCTTCCTGAAAATAAAGGTAAACGTGTTAAACTAATCAAGTTTAAAACACCTTAATCCTGTGATTTTAATAATTTAAGACATTTCCAGATGCCTCTCAGGTAGAAATCTCCAGACCATGAATCAGGCAGTTTCATTCTGTACATCCTGACCGGAGGGAGTCGATAATTCGATTGAATAATCGACAAGAGATCAAAGTCTTAAAGCAGGAATAAAAATGGATAAAAAGGACAAAAGTGAATCTGATATAGTAGAGAGTTCGGCATCTCGTGTGCTAGGGCCGTCTGGATGAAGTCTCCGATTCGAAGCCGGAGGCCATGATGCTATCGCCTACATTAAAAAATATAACAAAACTTAATATTGATATCGAAAGTTAGGAGAAGTCGCTCAGATATTCACATGTTCTTAACTGATGACGTGAGCTGGAAAAAAAATATTTCGAAAGGAGAAAAGACTGATTTTACATGTAGAACAGAAGGTATGCTCTTTTTGAAAGAGTGGCTAAAACAAGACGTGCATTAAATTCAAAATAAATTCTTTACCGTAAAAGAAATTTACCAATATTTTACCTCCAACAGTGAATCTTTTAAATTGTAATTTTATGCACTGCTTCGTTTTTATTGTGTCATCAGGTGCATTTAGAATTCATTCATTATAAAGTGCAGAAATAATAAATTCTTCATTATTTTACGCAGAAAAGAATTATGCAAACAATGGGGCCAATCCACGTCTCGCTGTTACCAACTGTTTCCACTTGAGCTAGACCAAATTGATTAAAGCTGTTTGTTCAGAAATTACAAACAATTATGAAGTTTATGAAAGAGCAAAACATACTACTCCATAATTATAATACTCCAAAATTACTAATAACCCCCAAAGACTCGAAAATTCACTATTCTGAAATGTGAACAAAAAGCCTACCCCCAATTTATAGACATTCTTAAAAAAAACACGCGACAACTTTGAATTAATTTCATCACTTTATATCAGATTCTTTTACATTTTCATGACGTCAAAATTCTCGTCACGACAAGAAATGATCCGCGATTTGAAGAATGAACCGAATTGTGGACGAACCGCGCGTGGACTCTGATCCCAGAAAGCAACAAAAAGAAAACTCTGGAAATAACCGTACGTCGCGTGACTGCGCGTAGTACATGAAGCTTGCTGCGTGGGTCCGGAGGCCATGCAATTCTCGCCCTTCCAACTTCGTGTGGATGTTAAGAGGTTGGTTATGTTGGACCTATTCCGTGGGGGGTAGAACTGAGGGCGGTGGAGCTGAGGATCGATTCAGTTTGGCAGAGGACAGGTGTGTCGTTCTGCCAAATCCACCCCCGGTTCTAGCTCACCTCCTCAATCATACCCAACTCCCTGTCAAGCACCCCCATTCACCCCCTTGTCCTCGCCAACCCCCTAGTATATTTTGAACACCAAATCGCTTTTCGGAGGAACGCTACCAGGCCTCCACGTTACCTCCGGCCTCGTAAACCCCCAACGAACTCATCGTCGAGGCGAGGGTGGTTTTATTGATCAAGCTTCGCCACGCCCTTCACTCTCAAAAGTCCCGCCCATCTACCCCGAAGCGGGGGCGGCAGTCGATGCCAACGAGGCCAATTTTTTCCCAACGGCAATTTGTCCAAATGTCTACCTGAGTCGAAAGCTCTGACAGAATACAAAAATGCAACCCCCTCTTTAACTGAAAGATATCGAGAAGATGCCACTTAAGGACATACCATAAAAGACAATTACCATATGAACACATTTACTTTCCCCAACTGTACGTCTGTAGTAATAAATAATTTTTGATATAACTGGACAATTTATCTTCTCCTGGAATAAATATTTATTATGTTTGCTGAGAATATTCAGTAAAATTAGAAAGCAAGATCATTTTTTTTTAATTTACTCTGCAGAAAAAAATTAAAATATCATTTCTGGGATATAAATTGGCGTGGGATAAAGCGATATGCGAAGAGGTGAGCGACAGATAGAGATGAAAGTCGATCAGTCGATTAAAGGTCGTCTGGGTGAGAAGATTGAAATTACGAGATCAGCTACCGATGAGGGACTGCACTGATATGATTACAGTGTGTCGGATTATAATGATTTTATGGATGTTTCACGTTCAATGAACTTGCGAACTTCGATATTGGCGGGCGAATGAAAAAAGGAATTTTATTTTGATTGAAAAGTGTATAGAGAAACAGAATGGAGAGAAACTTGATAAAATTTGGTTGTGGTTTAATTTATTCCGTTCTGTGTAGTTTCCTGTCTATAAAAAGAGAGTCATTTTTGGACGGTTGGAAATATATGTAATAATAAACTCATATTTTCATTACGAAGACAAACTTTTTTCAGAGTACTTTATGCAAGTTATTTATAGATAATATACGTAGGATATTCTAAGTTCTGTCAAGTGGATGTAATATTAGAACCAAGAGTAGATATTGATCCAGTTTAAATAATTAAAAAGAAAGATAAAGTATTTGACATAAAAATATCCTTTTTTGAATTGGGAATTAAGTTTATTTAGTAAAAAAAATAAAATCATACTTTTTCTGTAAAAATATATTATGTTTACAGATTTATCTGTAAGATAGAAAAAATGTTGAAAACATTTTCACATTCTGAGCTAATGAGCGATTCCTAATCACTCTCTATTTTTTTGAAAATAAAGAATGCTTCTAAATTTTCATTGATTTATTTCTATATTGCATCTAAAGTACCTATATGAATGAATAAAAATATACATGTATGTATAGGAAAATTTTTTCACACGGTTTAACATGTAAAAACATGATTAATTATGTACTGCTTTCTCTGATCGATCGTTGAAGATCGGCGAAAAGCACGTGAGAGCATCTTCATGGGAGAAAGTATTATTGCCGTGGTCTTGGTAAATAAGCATCTATAAGCTACAGCAATGGACTCAGATTTCTGTTTAGATAGCAGGTTACAGGATAGTAACGTGCTACTCAATAACACAAATGCTAAAAGTCTCTCAAACAGGTTACAAGTGTCGAATTTCATAAATTTATTCTCCATGAATTTCGAAATTTAAAAATAAGTAGGTATGTTTAATAAAATAGTTGGATGTACTTCCGAAAAGGGTTCACCTCCGATTTCCCTGAAACTGCGTTTACCTATATATTTTGATGCGCTGATTACGAATATGATAGTGAAAATTGGCGTCTAGTCGATTTTAATAGTGAAGCGATGAAAAAACCATAAAAATTTTTTTTTTAGTTTATGGCAACTAATATGCGAAATTAAAAAAAATGTTTCAAACAAAAGTTGTAGATCTCATCGAAATACATATTTTTTGTTCCAAACATTTTTTTTCGCGAGTGATAGTTTCTGAGAAAATCAGTTGTACATCGATTTTTATTTTTAAAAAACCCATAAAGGTACATCCATTACTTGTCATTTCCCTTTACCATATTCCTTTACCATTTTCCTTTAGCATTTCCTTTTACCAGGATTTTCCTTTTACCATTTCCGTTTATCATATACCTTTGCCATTTCCTATCACCATTTCCCTTTACCATTTCCGTTTAACATGGTTTCCGTTTACCGTTTGTCTTTATCGGGTTCCTTTACCATATATCTTTGCCATGATTTCCTTTTACCATTTTCCTTTACGATGACTTCCCTTTAACATTTTCCTTTAGCATATTCCTTTACCATTTGCCTTCACCATTTCCCTTCATCATTTACGTTTATCATATCCCTTTACCACTTCTCTTTACCATTTTCCTTTAACATTTCCCTTTACCATGGTTTCCGTTTACCGTTTATCTTTACCATGATTTTCTTTTACCATTTTCCTTTAAGATGACTTCCCTTTACCATTTTCCTTTACGATGATTTCGTTTTACCATATCCCTTTACCATTTGCCTTTACCATTTTCCTTTACCATTTCCCTTTACCATGGTTTCCGTTTACCGTTTATCTTTACCATGATTTTCTTTTACCATTTTCCTTTACGATGATTTCGTTTTACCATATCCCTTTACCATTTTCCTTTAGCATATCCCTTTACCATTTGCCTTTACCATTTTCCTTTACCATGGTTTTCGTTTACCATTTGTCTTTACCGGGTTCCTTTACCATATATCTTTACCATGATTTCCTTTTACCATTTTCCTTTACGATGACTTCCCTTTACCATTTTCCTTTAGCATATCTCTTTACCATTTTCCTTTAACATTTTCCTTTACCATTTATCTTTACCATGAGTTCCTTATACCATTTTCCTTTAAGATGACTTCCCTTTACCATTTGCCTTTACCATTTCCCTTTACCATTTCCATTTACCATGACTTTCCTTTACAATGATTTTCCTTTACAATGATTTCCCTTTACAATGTGAAGAACCATGGATTATGGGTTTTTTTTTAAATGAAATTCGATGTATCACTAATTTTGTCAAAAACTATCACTCGTAGAATAAAATTCTTGAAACAAAAAATGTGTATTTTTATGAGATCTACACCTTTTGTTTAAAAAATGTTCTTAAATTTCGCATATTAACTGATATAAACGCAAAAAATATAATTTTATGGTTTTTTTATGGTTTCGCCATGAAAATTGACGAGTCACCAATTTTCACTATCATATTCGTAATGAGCGCATTAAAATACATATGTATAGACAGTTTCAAGGAAATCGGAGTTTGTCCCTTTTCGGAAGTTTATCCAAATACCATTAAGCTAAAGATAACACGAAAATGTAAAAATTCTGCATTGAAATTTAAAATTTATTAGACTTAACGTGAATCTAATCAATTTTTTTCTCGTACTTCTTGTGTCATATACTCAGTAAGAAGGCTTGAATACAGAAGAATTAAGGTTTTTCTGGTTCAGCATAAAAGTGACCTTTTTTCTGTCTTATTTAAAACCTGATTTTTCCACCAACTTCTGATCCGCAGGGGGTAACAAAATTTCCAGAAATTTAATTCCCTTCAGTTCCCATAGCTTCATTCAGAAAATATCTATACATATTAAATTGCTTTTAATTCCGTAAAGTAGAATATATTTCCGATTTATTTAATTCCTTCCAGTGCCTTCTTAAATTATTTATATTACATTATTTTGAATTTCGTAATGTAGTATATATTTTAAATTTATTTAATTTCCCCGAAAACCTTTAGATAATATCTTTACTGAATGTTTTAATACCTTGATAAAATATCGATATCAAATTATTTTTAGTCCTCTTCTTTGGTATTCAACTTTGAAAATTTTAATTTTCCTGGATCCTAAATATAAATGTAATAAAACTAAGGCAATTTTGTAAATTAGAAAATAATATTAATATAAATAATTATTATATTAATAATAGATTTAAAAAAACGATCTGCACATTTTTATTATTACTTACTACATACCTATAATTTATTGTAATTTGTATGCATCAATTTATAATTGATGGAAGATTGAAAAGAATGGTTATTAGTTAATAAATGGAACATATGCACAAATGGGAATAATAAAGTATAGTAATAATTAATTATAATAATGGCAATACTAAAACTAATATATTTTTTTATTTACATAACATTTATATACTATTTATATATTTATATATTATATATTATATATTGTTAGGAATTAACTTTTATTGATCTCTTCAGAAATTCTCGTGAAAATTTTTGAGATGCATAGAAATGTTTAGGAGATCGGAGGAAAAATCAGGTTTTCAAGGGAATTAAATTTAGTAATCCCATTCAATTCAAGCCTTCTTACCGGATATGTTATGTCATAAATAAAAGTATATATAAAAACCGGCTGCATTACGTATCTTATTAAAAAAATTAATTTCATCATTATCTGTATCTACATAACTAAATATCCGAATGTTATGAACTATCCACATCTTCTTTTGACTGTAATAAGCGCCATCTCCTTGAGAACCTTTCGGATTTCATCATTCTCTGAATCCATAAGCACATGCTGAGCGAAGAAATAGAATATTTTGTGCATTTCAAAGTGTTTCGCCTTCTTACAAACGCCCCTTTTCGGTTCAGACATTCGAGAAAAAAGTGGAAAGTATATTTATTCCAGTTTCTCGGTACTTTTACTTCTACTTTTTTCAATCACTCCTTATTCCTTTACGTACAAATGTGTATAGACTGGATTGAAGGGGAAACATCGTAATAAACGTAACAGTGCACAGATATTGTACAAAAATCTCAGCAATATTGTCCAAAGGGACTGAATGCAATAATTCCACATAAAATAAGATTTTTGAAAATGTTTTTGTATGAGATTCAAGTAAATCCCCAGTATTAATTGAATCTCCTGAAATTAAAGTTAGAAATGAATGTTTTAAAACAGCGATCGAGAAGTCATCGAAAAATTCGACCTGCCTTGATTGCATCCGGTCCCTCATTTATGCGTTAATTAGTTGCGATATTTCAGTCAAAAGTTATACATATTAATTAACTATCGATCGTCGCCCTCGTTAGCATGGAACGTGCGGTTGGCAACATTGTTTAGTAAACTTTAAATACACACGTGCATGTCCACGAATATTGAATCATGGCTCTGCCTCCTTCCTCACTTAATTAAAACTAAAAATCGCTTGTATTTAATCAGATAGTTTATAATATCATAAAAGAAAATTAAAGATATATCGCTATATTATGTATGAATATATATTTTTTGTTATTTATTTACTAAACTGTGAGTAATTCTAGTATAATGATGATGAATAGTTGTGCTAATTTTTTAAATACTGACCATCTAATTAATTTACAATCAGATTTGCATATGAATAATAATGTTGATGCATAAAATTGACGTAATTTGATCGGAGAGCGATTAATAAAAGGCCATAGCACTTAACTTTTTCAATGAACTTAAATTCGCTTTCACTGGTAGTGAAGGGCTGATTGCAAAATGCTATTGGGTGAATCGTCCAAATAATTCCAATCAAGCTTCCTGGCCAGGAGCCTTGAACATGAATATTTTTATTTTTATTTCAAAGACCTTCAATTCTTTTTCTTTTTTAGGTGCTCATTATATGACGCTTTTATATGATATAATATTTTATGCGGGTTTATACGTGTCTTCACTTTACAATTTATTACCTCATGTTATGCGGAAGAGAATCCACATTACTTTTTCTTTACTCATCCGGATTCGCAATAAATTTTGATTTACGAAAAGCCATCGAGAATTTCAGTATTATTATACCTACTTGAGAAATATTTCTGTAAAATGTGCAACTGCAGTTTCAAGTATTTCCAAAGATTTGATTGTTTGATTGGAAATTCCACAAATTTTTTAAAATGCCTCGACTTGTAATTAAATACTAATTTCAGGTTTAACGCGATGATTGAATGTTCCCAGCAAGCTCTACTATCTCACGGGAGGTATTCATTATTTGTTAGAAATCCTGGATAATTAACCCTTCATCTGTCACAAATAATTTAATCTACTGCATCTTAAAAGAACAATACGGTTATTATTATGATTCCTTCCTACTTCATTTGCTCTCCAATATGTGCAATTTTTTACATCTATATGGAAATTAGTCTCTTTCTTTTGCAATAACTAACGATCACTACGCACAAATAATAATTTCAACGCGATAAGTAATTTTAATTTACTCATAAATGACCTCGAAATAAGTCTTAAAGTACTTTTTCATAAAACCAGGTCATGCGTACATCTATTGTTCATCTCCTCCTATTTCATAAACGATCCTCGAGTGACAGACGTTCATTATTTAACGCAGCTTTTGACATTTTCAATGAGCAAATATCGATGCATACTATAATCTGACAGTAGAAATGATAAATTGCTTTATTTACTGTCTCAAAACTTATCCGGCAACCTTCCTTCTCAAACTGCACTCATTGGTAATTTTGAATGCATGGGTATTAAAACTTCGATTTAGTTATCTATTTAATTAGTACACTTTTCCTTTTTGAATACATATTACAGTTTTTAATATGCATTTATAGTTTTAGCACGTACTTATACATTTTCGTATTTACTTTTTATTTAGTATTAACTTTTTAACATATATTTACATTATTCAAATATGAAATTTGCATTTCATTTTAGGTGGTATTTCTTCTCTAAAAAAAAGAACCCTCACAATTAATGTGTAGAATAAACTAAGGAGAATTTAAGTGGGTGTTTCGTTAGAAGCACATCGAATTAATTCGCATGACAGGAAAGAAGTGTGTCTTGAAACATTTAAGCAACCTTCAAGGCCACGCACATCCTGAAAAATTCACACGAAATTCGTCTGAAATAAAAAAATTGTGAAGGACGAAGAGCGAAATAATGAAAATAATCTTAAAGAAGAGGTGTCTTGCGAAACATTTTATGTAGCCTTCGCGAGTCTTCTATGCTACATCTTTTTAAAAACTGGAGAGCGTGGATAATGAACTGTGAATACTAATCTTCGTTTTGTTTTCCTGATATTATTATTTCGTATTAATACTAACAACCTTAGGTAATATTACTAACCAAATTACAAGAGATACCTTTATTAAATATTTAACAATAATACCTGGAGAAATACTAATAAATATAACTTACATAAATCATGTTTAAAAAAATAAATAATAGCGAAGCCCTTGAGTATTTCATAGTGAAAGTAATAAAGTAGGACATAAAATTTTCAATGAAAAGCCTCTTCACCTTCACTTGTCTAACTCTACACCATGAACTACATCTTGGCTTTGGTCTCAGACTTGTTGGTAACAGACATACTGGAGAGACAATTACGATTGGACGTAAACTCATTTACCATCGATGATAAATCGTTCTTTTCTATCTCAAGACTCTTATTGCGTTACATATATGCATAAAATATATTCATAACAGATTCAAACGAGATTTCATTGAAAGGAGAAAATTAAAAATAGAGTCACAAATAGAGTCAATTTTACTGTAAGGGCATACTTTTAATTTCAATGAGCTAATTCAGGTCTCACGGCTCATTATTGTAATTAATTATTAGTTAACTACCAATGAATGATGGAAATGTTGTTAATACCATCAAAGAAAACATCTTGAGTAACTTTAAATTAATCATAAGGTTAATAATAATTATCATGGCTTATCGTGCGAATGACAAAGTTCGCTTGAGCAAAATAGAAGATCTTACGAAATTATAAACGACAGCACGTCTTCTATGCATCAAAATCGTTCGAGCGAGGAAAACACTGAGCAGAACGCTTTGCGCATTACTTGTACAGCGAGGCAATAATCCCTTTAATCAATTAGCTCAGCTGCAATGAGGCAACTCACAAGTAGAGGCGCGATGAGCCTTGCTGCTCAAGTCGCAAATAACTCATCAGATATTATAATTATCTAGGGCAATGATTCTTGCATCGATAACTTTCCCTCGTTAATTTCCAAAAGCTGTGATGATTTTCAGATTCGTTTCAGTTTAATTAAAACCTAACTTTATTGTATTTTCATTTTATTGACCAAAGCCAAGAGTACAGAGAAAAAATTTGATAAAGTAATTAAACCATATATAGATGCAATTTTCTGAAAAACTCTGCATTTCCGATTATTATAATTCTGAGTAAATTTCATGGACTCTTATTGCGTGGATATTACAGTGGATTGCTCAAATAAGGTTGCTAAATCATCCATTTATTATTGACTGTGCAGCAATCGGATTGTAAATCTAAGAGAAATTGTGTTTGATAAGCTTGCTGCAATAGAAACAATTTCCTCAGCTTGAGGTTTATTTTAATGATCAAAAGGAATTTACACTTGAATATCGTAATTAAATTCTCTTAGTTTTGAATATATATATCATTTACATTTTCAAGTTAATCAAATCTTTTTATTTAGCAAATTATTTTAAATAAAAGCTATTCTTTTAGTGGGAATCTTTGAAGGAAAAAAAGAAGCTCGTCTGAGTAAACGTTGCATCGCTTTGGAAAAATTTGTATAGTTCATTAGTCGAATAATTCCACATTTTTTCTCAGGAAATAAAACAGAATTAGACAATCAAGGAAATAAGATTTGGAAATAAGATGTTTTCTTTTATTTTGAGAGCTGGTGCATTTTCGCGAACGTCGTTTTTATATAGGCAAGAGAGTGTCCTCGGCCTAGAAATCGCTCGTCAATCGTGCTCGCCATATAACGTAAGGGGTCAGGACCCGAGTATCATGGAAACTGGATGATGACGTTTACCTGATTACCATCACTAATTTGACACTCCTGTACGACGAGCCTGTAAATACACTCCAATTACGCGTGCGTTTAATTGAATTTGTATGTTAATGTTGCTCTTTCTGTCGCTGCATGAAGCTTTTAAATTTCTTACGGAACCGAAGCTAGTTACATAATTAAGAGCGAAGATGAGTCAATCAACGAAGGACATCGTTTCGGTCTCGCGATACTGGACTCATCATTATATAGAATTATATAGGCTCGCCTCCTCTCACTTCATTTTTTAACCTTTTTTATCAAGATTTATGCAGGATCAGCGTCCGTTATTATGTGCTAATAATATGGGATGCTTTTTTCGTTTTCATTAATTTTAGATAGGAATTATAGTTACCTGATAGTGAAATGTGTAACATCATTGTAGAAAATAAGACGTACATTTTTTCTAAAGAATAGTGATGAAAAGCCTAGTCCAATTGAAAGTGTACGATTTTATTTATAACAATCTTGAAACTCTTTGAAGATTTAATGCACGTCATTTAAAATGTGTAGCCTTTCAAATTTGAATAAATGTACCATTTATAATCAAGGAATCCTTCATGAAGTATTATTATATAAGAAGCATAAATTATATGTATTATAAAAAAGAAGCTCCTTACGTAATTAATGAAGAGAACTTCTTTTTTTGGGCTCGGAATCATATTATTTAAATCTTAAAGTCTTAAAATATTTTTAATCTTTTTATGTTTAAACATTGAAATGCAATTGAAAAAGGACCCCGCACCAAATGTACAGTAAATGGCTTTTTGTGAAAAATTCTAAATCTAATTTTTTTTTGTATTTCCGA
>JAUESI010000010.1:8342954-8360126 GCA_032275145.1 Synergus laeviventris
CGGAAATACAAAAAAAAATTAGATTTAGAATTTTTCACAAAAAGCCATTTACTGTACATTTGGTGCGGGGTCCTTTCCAGTACTAACAAAAACATTTTCTCCATAAACCCGAGAAAAAATTACAGAAATAAAAAATTTTGTCCTGTATCTTTTTCATAGACATCTTGAATTTCAAGGCTTCGGAAGATGAAGCCTGGAGCTTTATTTAGAGACTAAAAAAAAAGTCAAAAACATTTTTCATTTTCAAAAAGATGTATAGTTTTCAATTTTTGAAAAAAGTGTTATAACCATTCGAAAGAAGTTTAGTACTTTTGAAATAGGGTCTACCAGCAAAAACTAAAAAAATTCCCTATAGAAAATTTTCCCCGTATATAAGAATATATTTAAATGTTTTGTTACTAAAGTTATTTATTTATAAACGTTCCTTTCATAAACGAAAGACTTGACTGGTCAAAAATGATAACTGGAATTTAGAAATACCTGGAAAAATCCTGGAAGAGTCAGCACCGTGATTTTTAATTACTTAATTATAAAATAGAGTAGTTCAATGGCTTTTCCTGAGACGTAAAAAATCCACTTTTAGAAATCTCATTAAAATAGCAAAAGGTGTACTGTTTTTAGTGCCATCAGCGTAATCATCAGAAATAGGATCTGAGTTAAGATCACTGATGGTATTGCCTTCGGCAGATCACGAACGATGTTCCGGAACACCTTGAGGGCTGCTGAGGATCACATTACCTCGCCTCCTCTTCATTAAAAAAATGACAGGATCGTGACGCTCCTTAAGGGGGAGTAATAAAAAGAACAATAACATTTCAACGACAACGTCCAGGGTCAGCGCATCTTCACCTGGACTTGAATGTATTTCATGTCCCCGCCCCCACCCCCTTGGATGATCCCCACTTATTTTTACGTTCACCAGGGTCCCTACTATATGCAGTGGCATCCTCTGCACTCAACGGGGACTTTCTCCAAAAGACGGTCAACTATATAAGCAAGATCAACTATGTTTGAAGCACGTTAGACTAATTCGTAGCCGAGCGACGCGGGTATCGTCGCTTCGCGTATTCCACCTTCACTTTCATCCCCCTCGTGACTTCAATTCCGTCCGCGAAGACGCAAACGAGCAATATAAAGTAACAAAGATACGGAGTACGGAAAGTTTTTTGTGACTTGATTTTTGTTTGAGTTCCGGATTTTTTCCCGGAAATATGAAGTTCATGGGAGGATGGCCTACCTTGGCCGCAACCTTATTTGCTACGGCCCTGCTGCTCCCTTCGATTCACGCAGAGGGTAAGGAATCAGTTTTATGAGTGTCGTTTTCCAATTCGGATAATTAGGTTTTTTATTTGGGGAAATTGCACTGTGATTTCATACGTGAGTGATGAAGTGTACTTTTTACGATTAAAAGTTCTTCTATTTTTATTAGAAATATATATATTGAGTGAGCAGTTGAAAAAGTATATTTATCATGTTGAATTTTGTTAGTTGCTTTTAGTCTAAAAGTGATATAAATAAGATACGAGATTAAAAATGTTTGTTCAATTTGGTAAAGTAAAAAGAAGCTTGTTAAAATTCAATTAGTGAGAATATTATCAGTACAAATCTACTGAGGGAAGCTTTGTGATATCAATTCAAATTTAATCATTTCGAATTCCCCAAGTTTTAATTCAAGATTCGATTGAGAAAAGTGTTCTGGATATATGTAGTCTCATTCTGTTATTTTCTTTTATACTGTTGAGTAACATTACTGAAAGTTACATAACTTAATAAAAATCGGTCTTCTGTCCATTGAAAGTTGAAAAAATCGAATAAGGCGTGCCTGCATAATTGTACACGCATTTCTGTTATTAAATGGTGAAAATCTCAGATGTAAAACATGTGGGTCTTGCGAGGTACACTTGCAGATTTATTTTGGTTACGGCATCATGAATACCTTCGTAACGATATTTTATAAACAGGAAACAAAAATTTACTTCGGTGTACTAGACTTTAGGACAGATCACAAAGTTCCAAAGATTTCATCCAACGTTTATTACCAACCTTTTAATAAAATATTGCTCAATAAGTACAAAATGGTATAAAATCAGTCGCCAGGAGAGTCGAGGGCATCGAGGTCACCAATAAAACCACCGTAAATTATTCTCTATTTTTACATTCCTCAGTAATGCTCTGCATGCGAAATGGTCGTGCATCCATTTATAAGAAATTTCAGGGCCTCAAATGGTTTATGGAACTGTCCCAAGTGCAAAACTTTTTTATGGTATGATAGGTAAAATCGGATTTTACTGCAAATAGAATTTTAAGGGATCCTAAGACTCTTTTTTTGTGAATTGAAGATGGTGAGATCTGTGAGTGAGAAACTGATGCTAAAAGAAAGGAAGTAATCAGTTATGAAATGCAAATGATGCAATGAATAATTATTGAAATCGAAAGCTCAGTTCTGTGAGCGAGAAGAAATCTTATTATGGAAAGAGCTCATTGATGAAAACAGCTGGCGTATACAAAGTCGTTAACCATAGTCGCACGAGGAGGTAATCACCAGGACATAGCGACTCACAGATCTCCCACACTTTCACTGTAGGATGAGCACGATACAAGAAAGAAAGAAGGGGAGACATCAGCTACTGAACCTTGGATGTCTCCTTGCCGCAAAGAATAAAGTAAATGCTTTTACTTCCAGCTCAATTGAGCATTTATACAATCGGAAGTAAAAGAGACTCAGGATTCATCTTCTTACATTGTATACTTTTCAAATAAAAAGGTTCAAGGAAGTCATGATTATTTTATTTGAAATATTTCATGCTAGAAATTATCGTTCGGTGCTAATTTCATTCTAGCATTCATTCATTAACACTAAGAACTGGGAAGAAAACAATTCTTATCTCCTGGAAAGGAAAAGAGGTTTCTCCTGTGCATATACATCTGTCTCGAGTCTAAAGAAGTCGTGGTTCGAGAGAAGAAATGAAAGGGAAAAGAAAAACATTTATGAGCTCGCACTTTCAATAAAAAAAGAGCTATCTAACTATTCTAGATAAAGACTCACTCACTCACTTTGGAATCATTTTAATCTAAAAGATTGTATCCACCTTAAAATTCTGTGTAAGCTAACTAAACTAAGAAAAGACTTTAATAAATCGATTAATTAATTCCAGCTCCACTACCCTCAAACTACCTTCCACCCTCAACAAGCTATGGAACCCCAAACCTTGGAGGAAGTAGTTTTGGAGGCAGCAGTAGCAGTAGCTTCGGAGGTGGAGCCCCATCATCGAGCTATGGAGCACCATCCGGTGGGGGTGGCGGATTTGGAGGAAGCGCACCATCCTCAAGCTACGGAGCTCCATCAGGTAGTGGTGGATTTGGAGGTGGAGCACCATCTTCCAGCTACGGAGCACCATCAGCTGGTGGTGGATTCGGAGGTGGATTCGGAGGTGGACTAGGAAGTGGACTGGGAGGTGGAGCACCATCCTCCAGCTATGGACCTCCTTCATCGGGTGGCGGAAGTCCACCATCTGGCAATTATGGACCACCACCTTCCAGACCATCCAACAGCTATGGACCACCACCATCCAGACCTTCCGGCAACTACGGACCACCACCATCCAGACCTTCCGGCAGCTATGGACCACCACCATCCAGACCTTCCAACAGCTATGGTCCACCACCATCCAGACCTTCCGGCAACTACGGACCACCACCATCCAGGCCTTCAAACAGTTATGGACCACCACCATCTAGGCCTTCCAACAGCTACGGACCACCACCATCCAGGCCTTCCAACAGCTACGGACCACCACCTTCCAGGCCATCTTCCAACTATGGTGCACCTTCAGTAGGAGGCAGTAGTGGATTCAGCAGTGGATCCTCTTCCTTCGCAGGAAGCAGTGCATCATCTTCCTTTGGAGGAAGCACTGGATTTGGAACCAGTGGATTCGGAGGTGGAGCTCCTTCCTCAAGCTATGGAGCACCTTCTTCCAGTTACGGACCACCAGCTTCGGCACCATCTCCTAGCTATGGCGCACCTTCCACGGGAAGTGGATTCGGTGGTGGATTCGGCGGTGGCAGTGGAGGTGGATTCGGAGGTGGAAGTGCAGGTGGAAGACCATCATCCAGCTATGGAGCACCTAGTGCTGGTGGAGGCGCAATCGGAGGAGGGTAATTATCTCTTTATATACAAATGTTCTACATTTATTAACTCTTTTCGAATGTCCTAATTGCTCCTCATACAAGTGGTTCTGTATCTAAAGTAATTAATTATCATCATATGCGTCGAAGGATAGCATTTAATTTATGATAGCAGTCTATAATTAGAGAATGATATACCTGGACTGTCGAAAGCAATATTTCAACTACTTACTGCAATCTAAAATAATTGGCTTCTGTTCTGCTGTTCTACCTTTGTTCTTCTTTTGTTCTTCTTTTGTTTCTTTACTGACATTTCTTCCTTATTTTTTAATTGCATTTTATAATTATACTTTATTATGTCTTACCGTATTCTTGTTAAATTTCCTCTTCTATTTCCAGCTCCGGTGGGTATCCCAGCGGTCAACCATCCTCGAGCTATGGTGCTCCCAACGCAGGTGGAAGCAGCGGAGGTCAGAACTACGCTAACAACGGAGGTTACCAATATTAATCTCGTTTCTGACATTCCCTTCTTGTAAGCGAATGTTGATCTCGCCAAGCTAGATTCAGTTCATTCTGGTCAAACGAAGAATAAGAATCATTCCAATCTTGCAACGACGTATATCTGCCACTGAAAAATCCCTCGATCGTCAGTCTTCATCCCAAGTATTAACAATTTACTAAATTCGGGTTGACACAAATATATCGAGGTCTCGAATCTGAGAGAGAAGTAACATCGTTCAAACATCTAATATAGAAGACGTCCACAGGAACGGAAAACCAATTAGAATCTTATCAGAAACTTTTTCCAAGATCCTAACATTACTCGATTGCGTCTCAGAGACGTAAAGGAAAAAAAAATCTGAAGAAAACGAGAGTGGTTTTCTAATGGGGAAAAAGTAAAAGCTTTTTTCCCAGCGCTTGTAATTTATTTATTTTGTAGAAAAAAAACCGCTTTTTGTACTAATAAAGCTTTTATACTGTAAAAAAATTATTTATTATTTATAATGCATAGTCAATTATTCGAGAATTAGTGAAAATTCTCGTGAAATGGTCTTTTTTGAAAGAAATCGTATGTAATTAAATGAGAAAGTAAAAAAGGAAATGACAAATAGGTAAATTAGCTAATAAGAAGCGTCATATGAATATCTGATGTTATAATCTTCACGTCTCTATACGTCTCTATATTGTATATATTTCCTTTACCTTACTTTCTACTCGTAACGAAACATTACTCGCTTTTACAAATAATAACTTACAATGTTTGGTAATATTAAGGAAGATGGTTTCGAAGCCATTTCGATTTCGGAACTGCGATTTAAAGTAGATACTGTCTTATATTGTTGGATCTATTTAAAAGTAAAAATTAAAAATTCAGAAGCGATCTTGGAACGAAATAACGTCAATCTGAGTAAGGTTAGTTGGCCGGTGTTCGCAGTTAGTCGATTTATCGATTCAAACGAGTCAGATATACTGGGAACGCATGAATAACTGAGAGGTCTTTCCACTCCTGTCGTAACCGAACTTAAAACGCCCATTAAACTTCTTCAATTACTATGCCTGACTCGAAAATCTACGGTCCAAATTTCTTCCTGTCGTAGACTTTCGAATTCCCCACGACCCATCAAGATCCGATTTTGTTACCCAATCACTGATTTCTCTAGGACCGAATTTTAAATTCGGATCTTCTACAGCTTTACGTGAATGGAATAGACAAGAAGTGAAGATAACTCTTACCTACCAACGAAGAAATGAAACAAGTGGAACACACGACTATGGATCGCCAAAAAAAATCTCAACAAATAATTGAATACACACCAATTAAGAAAAATGATTCCCTCTTTTTTTACACCGTTTATTTTTAACATTTACAATCAACATCGCGGCCATTTATGCAATTATACACGTATAATATAATATATGTATATATTTATATCGTATTGTACAATATTGAGTAACGCATCTCATTATAAGTACTTCTTCGGGGTAAGTCGAACCTTTATATTATGATCGATGATAAACAATGTTAAAACACTTTCTCTATATTTAGACACCTCGACTTCGAGGCATAACGTGTAGGTACGATTAGGTACACAAATGGATTGCATTTTTTTTTATATATATATTTTTTTAAGTGTCGTGCACGATCTCACCCTGGTGATTTTGAGTGAAGATTCAGGGTTGGTACCTCCACTCTAATCAAGTTTATTCGGCGTGGGCAGCCTTTCACTTTCTTTTTCATGCAACCTCTTCGCCTTTGAACCCGTAACCTCCCTCTTTTGCGGAGTGTCTCTTTTCTCATTTTTTCCGCTCTTCTCTCTCACTCATACAATCGCTCTCACTCTCATTCCAGACTTATGATAGTAATGACAGAGCACACTTTGTGATATGTATAGATTCCTCGACACATTTTTTATAATATTATGAGTTAATTGATATGTAGGTGACGAGGCATACGTCTCAAGGTCGCCTCACTCTCTCTCTCTCTCTCTCTCTTTCTCTCGATAAGTCGTTCACTCTCCTTTCTTCTCTCACCCCTGCACTAATTCTTTCCTTTGAAATCTAATACTTTCATTGTTAAATTTTAATACTTTCTTTTCTTTCAGGATTTTACGAGAGAATATTCAGCGTGTGCTTTTGTTAGGACCACACAAAAAAAAACAAGGTGTTTTTAACAAACTGGTAGATTTGAAGATGTGAATGCCCTCTGAAATTGCTATTGGTCCCACCAAGTTTGCATGAATTGATTCACAAAAGTGTACGATCTTCGAAAGAGAGAAATGACAGTATATATTCAATACTTTCCTATCGTTCCTTTCTAATACCCTCCGGGTTCATGGAATATGTCTTGTGAATTTTACTGTCGTTATTTCCAGGTGAAAGTATCCTACTTAATAAACGACGACACCAACAGGAAACCGGAAGGTGCTTCTCAATGACTTATCCATTACATACTCCTCAAACTGTGCCTAAAGTAGCAACCACATTTTTCCTCTTCGGCTGTGATGCGGTGCAAAAGACATAATCTCTGCCAAAATGACTTCCGTACTTTCAATTACGACATCTTCATTTAAATTTGTTTTTCATATTGTCAAAGAAACTATTGTATTGAAACACACAATACTTGATGGGACCAACTCGTACCCTCTCAATGATTACACAATCAACCGGAAATGACTCGATGAATTCAACCTAGGAGAATCCCCATGACGATTATCAAGAAACCTACAAAAATCTCACGAGCTTCCAATACCAAAAATTCAAGTTTATTTATGCTAATTAGAGCTAAATTATCTAAGAACTGAATTGATTTCGCAACCCGTGAAACTTTGATAAACTTCTTTCAACAATATTATAAATAAATTCGATCTAACTCTTATATACCGATCTAAACAATAGTACTTTCACTCGTCATATTTTGAGTTTTATATCGTCTTACAACGTTTAGTATTTTCATAACGATAAGCAGACGATCCTAACTGTTAATCGTTACCTCGAAAAAAAATATATGCGTAACTACCATATAGAGCAGCCATGATAAATACAATATACATGCGATATGTATACATGTTATGTATAAATGTATATAATAACTGTACAGTATCAACGGTAACGGTGATAATCATGGTAATAAATAACAACGATATAGCGACCATTACGAATGCGAAATTATAACGGCGGTAACTTAATATACGTATTGCACCCTCTAACATTGTACGTCGTTCTTTAAGTCTTCTCATGGATATGTATAAGTGTAGATATATGTATATGTACAGACACGATCCGTGTCGATCGATCTATATTATTTATAGCTAGATTTTTATTTTTATTCACGTTTGCAGCTGCAATTGTGCTCGCGATATATCGTATATTATATATATATATTTATATATATATATTTATATATGTATATATACTATATGATAAACACAACGGATTTACATATGACGACCGATCCTCCGGACGCTTTCGCGGATTTACGTGGCAGAGATCGATGCACTCAAGTGCTTATAGATATAGGACTAAAGTACCCTTAATGAGCGTACTCAAAACTCCTAAGAAACACTTCTATTGACTATCGTAAATCTATGGTTTCCGCGACTCTCGACATCTCGAGCTTTATTCTGAGTTCAGGAACGAGCGCTTATGCCAATTTGCAGGGTCGTTGAGCAATTTATTAAAGCTGCATGGAGAAACATGGGTACTCAAACTTAACATCTAGATAGTCAAAAAATTTTTTTGGATACTAAGATATTCAGTTTAAATATCTCAGATACTCAAATATGTGACCATTGGCATCATGGGTCACCAGTGGTTACCAAGTTTGAATAACGAGGACTTTCGGAATGAAAAATTTTAATATTGCAATTGCTTCACCATTTTATTACATATGTCAAAAAGATACATTCAAAATTAGAAGTAACTTTTTGATTGAAAAATTTCATGAAGAACACGAATAGAGAAAAAAACCGTCGAAAATTTTAAAATGTTAATATGAAATTGTTCGTTTTTATTAAAAGATAACTATAGAGGTATTTTATTACACTTTAGTATTTGATTTTAATTCGGATGAATACATTTGTAATTCCATTTTTAGACTGTATATTGTTAAGTTTGAGCATCCATTTTTTTCCGTGCAAAGGCTCTCACTAAAAAAACTGTTTTATTTACAATAATTTTCTATTGCGACAGACAGACTGAATATTTTTCTCCGAGTGTATTCCTCTCTTATACCAAACTTAAAACATTATTCCCAAGTTTTGAAAATAAATAATAGGAGAAACTTGGTATCATTGTGCCTTCGGGATTTAAACTTGTAATATATAATAGCTGTTTTCTTATCTCGAACTACCCTACTTTGGTCATAATTCTATAGAAATCAGAGTCCCCATCTTGAATTAAATTCCCATAAAAATTTGAATTAAAATTTGTCGAAACCCCAGAATTTCTTGAAAAATAAAAATGTAGAAATGACTTCCTCCTTGTCCCAATTGTTCTAAACCACAACGACCCCACTTTCGCGTTTTTCAGCTCTGAAAGGCATACCTATTTATGTCACCGGGCGAAGCGAAGGGAATACGATCGATAGCAAATACAAAAGCTTTCTCTAACATCGATGGAGATAATTACACACTTCGACATTAACGACAAATTCTAATCGTATCGGCACAAGGGGATATTGCGTCCACCCTGAGACCGCACTTCGTGGTTAACGTCAATCTCTAAACTAAAACCGCTCGTTCTTCTCAGTTCTAAAAATAGTAATTCATTCCTGCATTGTCTGTGATCAATATCACAGACATCAATTTACCACTAAAGAAGAAATGCTTCCGCTTTCTCACTTCAATTTTAAGATACTATCTTACTTTACTACTCAAGAATATTTAAGTCACTCAATAAGAATATTAAGTCATCAGTTGACGATCTAGAATATATATATATTAAGTACAAGAGAAAACATTTCTCCCAAAGAGTTAGCTTTCCACAGGGAGTGAATTTTTTATAATTAATTTCGTATAAGTTATTTTATATAAGTAATTTTATAATTCATTAGATCTGTCATCGAGATGTCGACTTGGCGCCAGGAGGATCGATCATTTTACTTGAACATCTCGCAAGCGTTTGGTAGACTCTAAATATATAGAATATAATTTAATATATATATATATATATCTCGAAAGTAAAATGAAATAATCACTAGGCCTAATAGGCGACGCGGCGGTAGGAATTCCATCATTCCCCTTCAAGAAGCTCCGAACACTTATAATCCATATATTCCTCTGTTATTTTTAGATTGCTTTATAGGTTTTATATTTTTTATTACCCTCGGTATTGCTTTGAAAGTGAATCTAGGAATGGTTCACCACAAGTCATATTAAAATAATATAGTTTGGGATTTTTGAGTCGAAGCTTCTCCAGCGGATGATGGTAGGGGCAAGGTTTGAAATATTGTTAAAAAATGAACGATAACAGTGGAAAATATAACGAAAAATAGAATCATATTTGGTAAAAACCATTGATCAACACCACTGCTAAATGGAAGTGTACCAGTATCTGGCACTGGATGTTTTCTCCTGCAACATCCATCGAACACTAGCTGCTGATGACAAAGAATGAGAAAATGGACAACTAAAAATCAGAGTAGGATAACAGAAAAAAAGATGCCGCGTCGCCGGACTTATTGTTGGTCACAGCATCCGATCACGGAACTTGGGATTAGAACGCGGTACTAGACTGTGGCTGCCTGAGTCCGCTGGGTCCATGGGGAACCATTTGGGCTCCAACGCCTCCACCGCCCCCGCTGCCAATTTCATCATCGCTAGTACCAACAGCCCTGTATCCCGGTTCCATGTCGTAGTCCGGCTCGAGTGCTGGATTCACTCGTCCGTTTGATTCCTCCTTGCTGCCATAGAGTCTTCCAACTCCCGCAGCAAGAACAGACATTTGCTCCCCTTCAGCAGGATCAGGTCCGACCCGCTCAACGTCTTCTGGGATATTGACGACGCATCTGAAGATGTCATAACCCGGAGCAAGTTTTCCTGAGAGGAAGATCACTTGGGTTCCATAGGAGACCCCGATAAGTGTTATCAAGGAAAGCAACATCGCCATTGTCCTGAAAGGGAACATCTGTGTCTGCTCCTCCTCATCATATCCTGGAAAGTGGATCAGAGCTGGGAGCCCCATTATTTGCTCACCCCCGCTGATCCTCACCAAGAATGCAATTATGTAAGCAGACAAGCTGCCGTAGGTATTGCAATAGTCTTTAAAATGCACAACCATCAGCAGTTGTGGGAAGAGAATTACGTATACGAGGTCTGAGCACATTGACCATAACCCGTAGATCGATGGGATGGTTAAGGCCATTGCTGTACTAAGGATCCCCACTACGCCAATACCTACACGCATCACCCAGATGATCTCCATTTCTGATGCCTATCCGGGAATCAGGAGAAATTGTTTACATTTTTGGGGGTTGATGGAGACTTTTTCCCATCTAGGAATCGTCCATTTATTACGTAACACTTTCTTTGGCCATTTTTGGACCCTTCTTCCCGAGTCGAAATTTTACGCTATCTATCTCTGCCTATCTCTCATAATAAAAATAGTTAAAAATAATTAGCCACAGTTAAAAAGGTGAAGTAAAAAAATTAAATATATTGAAGCAGAAATTGATTTTAGTATCAATGTTAAGTTATAGGAGTTCTTAAAGAGGGTTCTTCTAAGACTTATTAAATATTAGTAAAGATTGCACGATATTTTATAGGGCATATCCTTATATGCCAAGGAATTTCAAAGAATTTTAAAGATTTTAGAGTCTTTAGATTTAATATAATAAAATTCGGTTTTTTGTAAGTCTAACAATTTTTTAGATGCAAATCAAGAGGTGTCGTAGTTGAATCTTTTTTTTTTCGCGGCCCTTATTAATTTATATACCTCCAGCGCTTACAATTTTTTATCGCTTGTTCTAAAATTATGCAACTCACTATAGAATTTTATTAGACCACAGTTAAAATGTCAGATAAATCGGTACGCTAAATTTTTTTTTTTAATTTACAACCCCTTAAGGTATTTCAAAAGATTTCAAAGAATTTGTACGGTTTTAAAAGTTTTCAAAGGATTGAAGTAGAAATTTAAAAATTTAAAGATTACAAGATACCCTCCTCATTTATAAAATTACCATAAAAGGTCCTCTTGAACCCACCCTTTCTCCTGAAAATGTTACGCGATATATGGACGACCCCCTAAGTTTTATTATATTTTAATCTAAAGCTTTACTGGGATACAGAATTGTCAGAAACTATTGATGCGGATTATAGATATTTAGAAAAAGAGATAATGAATTCTGGGCAATTAATTTTATCAACATAAGATATAAATGTGGAACCTCACCCTTTGTCGAAAAATGAGCTTGTAGACGTTCCTCGCAAACATGGAACTGGCTGAAAGGATACTGCTATCAGCTGAAGACATCACCGCTGCAGAAACAGCTCCCAAACCAAAGAAAGAAACAAAATCTGGTGTCAGGTACTGAAGGACCATCGGCAGGATCATACTTGTTTCGGTTTCCGTCAAGGGATAAGGTCCTTTGTACCCCGTCTCATTCCAGGCTGAAATCAGAGTAGCATCCACTTGTTCAAAAGAAATTATACAGCAACCTATTTCTTTAAAGGTATATTTTATACGAGGGTCGTGCAATGAGTAAGGTAAAAAATACAGAAAAAAACCTTTTTCATGCAAAATCTTTTTTTTATTTTTCATGATAATCTCCTCCGACTTCTATACACTTCATCCAGCGCTCCTCTAATTTTGTATACCCTCGGAAAAGTAGGATATTTGGCCTTTAAAATACTCATCTGCATCGTCATTAGACGAAAATCTTTTTCTCCCGAGTCAAATCTTGAGGTTTTGAAATTTAAAAAAATAAAAATAAGGAGAATAGGGTGAATGAGGCAAAAGTTCAGACCCTAATTCATGCACTTTTGCCATCGAAACTGCGGAAATGTGACCCGGTGCATTGTCATGAAAAAAGATAGAAAGGGATAGAAAATGATAGAGATTTTCTCTTCTCATTCTCTATCTCTGTCTAACTCTTCCAAAAAGAAATTGAATATCAGGACCGTTGGAATTGAAAAAGATAGGCGCGACAGTAGATTGCAACAGAGATAGAAAGATATTATTGAGGATAGGCGGAAAATAAGAAAAGATTAGCGTGGATAAGTGGAGGATAAGAAATTATTGGTGAAGATAGACGAAGAATACAGAAAGATAGAAAGACTGAGATTTAAAAAGAAAGAGATTATTGTAGATTTAAAAAGAGATAGAAATAGATTGATGTGGATAGAGAAGGATACATTTGGATACATTTTTCCATTCTATTTCAATCCTGAAGATTGAAAAAGATTCATATATATTAGAGCGGCCCAAAAATTTACATTTTGGAATTTTCAATGGGCATGTTTACGAAATTCTTCTTTACAAAAAAAGAAAATATATGTATTTTTTTATTTAAAAAAAAATCATTTTTACAACTCCCGAAAACGAGTTTTTTGTCTTATGGACTTTAACATGTAAAATGTGTACGTTATGTGAAATAAATTTTTATAATTTCCAAGGTGTAGGCGCAAAAAAAAAAAGAAAAAAACTCTGCCGACTTGAAAGTAAAGGGCGTCCTGTAAAGAGGATAAGTTACAGGGTTGAATGCTGCAGTAATAAACATAAAAGCCTTTTCACTATTCGAAATGAGCCTTAAGGCAACCTACAGTTTCTTATAGTCTTACATTAAAATAAAAATTAATGGCTTTTCGGAAGTAGTAAAAATGATTTTTTTTTTAAATAAAAAAATACGTATATTTTCTTTTTTTGTAAAGAAGAATTTCGTAAAAATGCCCATTGAAAATTCCAAAATGTAAATTTTTGGGCCACTCTAATACATATTCTATCTTTTTATTTTATAGCCGTCTATACTTAAAAAATGAACATTAATAAGTTAATAAGGAAGAGATAGATATCATCGGACGACCCTCGTATTAATTTACATGTCCGTCAAGTTTTGTAGAGGTGATTTTAAAAAGTACAATAAAGTCACAGTTCATCTTAGATTCTGACACTAGGACTCATGACGCAATATTGAATGTCTGATATATAAGATATCCCTTTATTGAACCCGAGAATGTCTTGAATAATACACGACGTTATTTCCTATTCAAATACATACATTCGCCTGAATTCAATCGATACCGTGCCTACGTTCCACATTTCATATTCCGCGTTTCAGCCAGCTCAAAAATTTCGATGCAGGTTTGAATTAGTTCCAGGACCATGGTTGTATTTATGTTACACTGGAGAGTCGTATTATCACCCTCACCTTCTATGCAAGTGTCCCACATGGTGTGATCCCACGATATTATGTTTACGATGGGGTTCCGGCCTACCCCATCTACATTTGCTCTGTCCACGCTCTAAGTATTACCAGCACCCCTTACCCCATCTGATGTCAAGTAGCAGGGTCGCGGGTGAACCGAGCCTAATTTAATCCTCTTGGAAAACTGCGACCCCGCCAAAACAAATTTTCACGGTAGAAAAAGTAAAGAGCAGAAACCGAATCAATGAGTGGCTTGTTTCTCGGTTATAGATATACTAGTAGTGATAATATTGGTAATATAATTAAGAAAGATTCAAGGGAATTCGAAAATATTAATCAAATCTTCAGGTTTTTTATTTTTTTTATTTATATATACCTTGGATTTATTTCTTGAATAAATATTCTAATATCTTTCAAAATATATTCAAATCTCTTCAAATTCCTTCAAATTCGTTAAAATCAGTTACAATGTCTTGAAACCCTTTTAATCCCTAAAATCATTCAAAATCTCTTAGCATCCCCTAAAATTTTAAGTATATAAATAATAATTTTGGGTTTTGGGAACTTTTTTATATTGGTATTCCATTAAATGTAAAAAAAATCGTCTGACAAGACGTCTGAAACTTCAAGCTAATTATAATTATCGGATTAGATTGCGCTTTGATACACTTGTTTTAATTATGGAATTTTCACAAGGAATTTTCGTGGAAGATTGTTTTATAAAATTTCAGGGAATATTAGGCGAAAACTTTTCCTGGAACTTTTTTTGTATGCAAAACAATGTTATGAAACGCTAATATTGTAATTAATATGCGAATTAAAAAATATATATGTGTAAATCAAAACATAGATAGAAATTAAGCAAAATTAATTTTTTTTATTAATCGCTTGAAGATTTATATACAATAATTTAGTAAAATGTTCTCAAAAATAGTCAGTGAAAAATTACTGCGCATCAAACTAATTATTCGATGATAATAAAATCGCAATCTTCTTATACGTTACTAATTTTCAGTAAAAATCTGCTGATTCTCAGTGAATATTTAATATATTTGTATATATTAAAAGATAATTATAAAAAAAATTAATTTTTTTAAACTGCTACCTATACCTTTTGAATTAAACATATATATAGAGGTATTTTATAACATTTCAAAGACTGTTCGATTTGAATTCGTATATCAATTACCTACTTCCGGGAAACTTCCATCAGGAATGTTTATGGAAACTTTTGTGCTTATACGGGACACGTTTGGTTTGTCACAAAATGGCGTGCAGGTTATAAGTATCGAGGTCATGCAAAAAGACAGAGGCATAATAAAATCGATTGCTTACGAGTTGCTTTGGCGATGGCACCAATCAGGACGGGGGGTATTGCCATGAGGAGACATCCAAAGGCAGCCACGTAACTGAGGAGTTGAGCCCGGCCAGCAGTTTTTGATGATAAGACTCTCTGGAAATACACCTGCCACGGAATGCCTCCAAAGACGAGCAGCAGTCCATAATCTAAGTAGTACCAATACTCCTTAGGTCTGACCACACCTATCCAATCGACATCCATTGAACCCAATGGCAGGACGAGCGGATGGTTCCAGGCGAAGGGAATGCACATCCACTGTAATCAAAATCAAGGAAAATCTGTAATCACCAGTTCCTCACAACATATTTAGCAACATATCACAATATATTGGATCTTCAGAGTCTTGTGGTAATTTTAATCATCATGAGTGCTAATTATCAAAAGTGGCGAAACGTAACTCGAATTTGGAGAGAAGTAACAGAAAGGACGGAACATGAAAAGAACTTTTCTCTTTACGGGGTGCTAGGGCCGAAACACTGAATCTAGATAGGGGTGCTTTACATAAACCTTTACAGTTATTCACATTGATTCCTCATGAAAGCAGTTTATTGTAGACCATTCAGACCCTAAAATTTTGATTGTATCGTATATAAAAGTGTACATGAGGTATAGATAGCCAATCTCGCATGGTATTTAACATGGAGATTAAACACAGCAAGGCAATATGCAAATTTTATGAATCCAATTAAACGTTACATGTAATACATGTCTCGTTGTTTGCTTTTGAAGCTTACCAAACCTATAAAGATGCAGAAGAGTTGGATGACATCCGTGTAAGCAACAGAGTAGAGGCCGCCAAATAGGGTGTAGAAAACGGCGATTCCTGCACTAAGTATAACCGAGGTTTTCTGATCCATGTCGATGATGACCGCCAGTGTGGCACCAAGAGCAGCGAGAATTCCTGCAGCCCAGAAAACCTCGCCACAAAGGGCTGGAAGGAACAGAAGGCCGCCCATTCGTTCTCCAAATGCATCCTGGAGAGGATCCAGCATCGTGATGTACCCCTGCTGTCGCATCTTGTTGGCGAAGAATATTCCACCTGGAAAATGAAGAACAGTGCCAATTGGAATCAGCTTTATTTATTTATTTATTTATTTATTTAATTATTTCGCTTGTGTTTATTCGTGAAAGGTGATGCTCACCGAAGACGAGACTGAGAGCATATCCAAAAGGAGCCTGGCACCAAACCAGACCCTTGGTGTAAATCGCCTCGGCGGTACCGTTGATGTATCCCCCGCCGACCCAGGTTGCCGTCATGGTGAAGATTCCGACGAAAAGCCCGATCGAGCGACCGGCCAGCATGACCTCCTCCTCGGAGTCGTTGCCGGCCTCCTTTTTCCTGGCGGCCCATATTCCAACGCCCAGGATCAGGATGTAGAACAAGATGATGGAGATAACCCCGGCGATATTAATCATCTTCGGGGAGGAAAGATCCACTGGCGTGAAATCGAGCTGACGGAGACGGAAGTCTGAGAGGTTCGGTATGCGATCTGATTTGGGAACGTTTGGAAACCTGAATGGAGATGATGAAGAGCATCTTTCAGAGAGAAAGACAGACAAAGCGTGGCAAAAAAGTTGCAAAATTAAAGCGAGGATCCAGAATTAACTAAGATACGAATCGGGCTGAAGTATCAGACGTCTAATCTGACGAAAATAGAATTTCATTTTTTATTTTAACTGATAAATATATCTGAAAAAAGGTCAAAAACAAACTTTTAGAATATTTTCATGTGCATTAAGGGGTTATATAGAGTTAGAATTTTCAAAAAATCGATTTTTTTTTTATTTTATTTTCTTAATGTACCTATATTTAAGAATACACACAGAA
>JAUESI010000010.1:8364406-8375678 GCA_032275145.1 Synergus laeviventris
TTACTAATACTAAGTCTTAAAATACAGTTAAAAGATACCATAATATGTGTACAAATTTTTAGATCAATAAATTAAAAAGTTTTCTCAAAAAAAATTCTGGAAAATTCGCTTTTTTTCGGCCTGCTAACTGTATATAACCTCTTATAAGGAACACTGAACTGCAATCCTTTACAAAAAGATTTTCTTAAAATACATCATTTTCACCAAAAATTAAATGCGTCACATTTAACAATAATTTTTAATTTTGACAGTGCTTGAAACATAATTCAAATAAAATAAAATTTAATTAAAATTAATAACGTTTTTTTGTGGAGGATTGCAACTTAAGGGGTTACACCACCCTGAAATTTTCAAAAAATCAATTTTTTTTCATTTAGATAAATTGTTTATACTTTGAATTTCCAAATTCAATTGACGAACTTTTTTTTCTTTCGCGTTTTTCTCGAAACTACTTTTTTCAAACTGTTGTACACGATATCTCAAAATCTACTGAACTGATTATGTTAAAATTTACCATACAACACTTATTCCTTATCGGGTGATGTAGGATTTTTCGATTTGATGCCTTCTCCATAAGTTATGATTTTTTTAAACTCAAAATTTCGATTAAAATGAGATATTTTTTGTTCAAACACCTGTCATATCTACAAATAATTTTTTTTGAAATTCTCCTACGTCACCTGATAGTAATTACCTTTCTAAATAAAGAAAAAAAAATGGTATTTTTGAGATAATACCTAACAGAGAAACTAGGTACACAATCAATAAAGATTTTCAAAAAAGGGTCCTACTAATTGGCTTATATATCCGCCATCTAAAAATTTTTTAAAGTAGTTGTTTTAAATTATACATAAAAGTATTATGTATATTTATTTATTTTTATTTTATTAGACGTCTGATACTGAGTTCAATTTAGTATTATATAAAAAAGCATCTTTAATCCCAAAGAGCATAGTTCAAAGTAATAGGGCTAAAGCTTCAGATGTCTACTCAGATGAACTTTTTTTCCTTCAAAGATTTTCACTAAAAAAAATGGACTGATTAATCTTTGGTGAAGAAAAAAATTCGTCTGAGTAGACGTCTGAAACTTCAGTCCAATTTCGAAGTATAAGAATTATATTATACCCCCTTATAAGTTTGATATATTTATTTTATTGATTTAACATTTAATTTTTACTAACAATCTAATCTTCTTTTTTAAAGTAAGTCACCGATAGTTTTCCCAGAGCAAGTGTTTGTCAATGGAAGATCCTCCCTTTAAATATCTTGCATTCAAAAATATAGTAATAAAGCATATACAGTGTAGGAAAAAAGACCTCTAATTTTGTAGAAAGTTGCATTATAGGAATACAAAGTATTAACACTATAGAGTCAAATATTAAGAGCCCCAAGTGAAAGAGCATTTCAAGTTAGAATTAAGTGCATTTGCTACCTCAAGTAAGACTTAATTTCCTAATTAAACTTCTGAAACAAAATTACTGCATTGAATGCCGCCAGAGCAGAATTTTCTAATTACTGACACCATTAATGCATACAATTGCAGACTCTGATCAAAGGAAAGATTCCTGTTTCCATCTCAAGCTCTCACTTAGCTATATGGCTAAGTTCATAGCTTTTCTCAGAAGGAATTTAAAAATTAGCGTTGTTTCCCTCATCACCATTGATCGTTGCTATAATTAGAGACATCTTAAGTTATCTGAACAATGGTAATTCAAGCTTTGCGAGTGACAGCGAGAAGTTAATTGTGTAGGCTAGTCTAGACAAAATAAGAGCTTCAAAGTAGCATTAAAATAGGTGTCTACCAGATGAGGTTTCATCCCCAATCTGAAACTTCAGTCCAATGTATGAGGAAGCAAATGTTTTGCTGAAGAAATGAACAAAAAAAAATATAAATACAGTTAAATAAAACAGAAGAATTTTCTGATAAATAAAGCAAAGTTCAGAGATGCTTTCTAAGGGTTGAGATGCAATTTCCTAGAATGTAGTAAAAAAATTGATACCTCTGAAGACCCCGTGGAATACAGGCACGCAACAGCGGGGGGCAACCTCACACTGGCAGGGGCGGCATATCCTGGTGAGGGCCTTTCCGTAGGGCCGACGACGATGGAGGGTTGGAGTTCGGAGGACAGCAGTCACCCCACCGGAGCGAGGTCTTTTGGGAGGGGCTATTCCTTGTCCTAAACGCGAGGCCGCCCATGGGCGCTGATGGCCATCGATTTCCGCCCAACTTCACTGGTCTTCTATTATTACCTCTGCTGCTGGTTTGACTTCCTCTGCCAATCTACAAGATCAGCTTTTTGTTCCTGCAAAGAAGCATTTTCTCTCTGTGGGCGTGCTCAAAAGATAAAAGCCCCGTGAATGCATGTCATTCACAGGTGAAGTGTTCTTGGCACATGATTCCTGTCGGGGTTGCACAACCGCAGAACATATGATTCATCTAGTAACTGTATATTTTAGGGTGGCTAAAGCCAATATGCTATTTCTTTGTTAATTTAATTTAAATTATGTTTAATTATCAAGAAGATATATCAATTCATTATCAAGAACACTTATAGTACAAAGAAATGAGAAAATAATCAAGTGCACTTATTTTCCCTAGTGAAGAGGATAAGGTCAGGGGTGAGTTCTCAAGGGCATCGGATTACTCTTGAGGTATGAACACGTACATAGTTGAAGGTGATTCATGTTTTTGTAGGCAGAGACTGCCGCAGAAAATTACATTAGTGCCTTTCAACCTATATTTATCATCCTAAATATAGTATCAGATGGGGTGTCAGTACTGTCAGTTAACATATGTCAATTATATTATTTACTATATTTACTCAAATTGTGGCTCTCACATATTTTATACTTTTTTCCCCTTTCTTATTCTATATCAAAATTTTCTATATCAACTTCTCCATTTAAGTTTCATTATAATTATTTTCTTTTTATACACCCTTATCACTGGATAAAGTAATAGTTGAAGTAATTAATGGAGGAAAGTAGGACCAAGAGTTCTGTAATTTTTATTTATAATTTGTATTTATAATTTGTATTTATAATTAAAATTTTTTTATTGTAATAGCCGTCGCTGACGGCAATCGCCAGAGAGATCGATGCTGCACGTCGACGTCTCTCTCGAGCATTTTGATTGTGGTTTGTTCTATATTAATTTTTTTTTATTTACAGCGCTAATTCATTTAGCATTCTTGACATGCCCATAGAGTAAACACTGAACCTTGCGTGCAACCCTGACATATCCGTGTGCCAAGTCGAACAACCCTACACTATATTGTGTAAATAATACAATATGTATGTATGTATATATTCTATAGTTGTATTTGAAATTTATAAAAGAAAAAAAAAAGAATTTAAAAAAACATAAACGGAGTTCAATAAACACGTCACGGTACTTCTATATAATTTATATGCAGAGAGCGTGACGATTTATTTTCCTCCTTCGTCACACGCTAAAAAAAAATACGATTTTATCGGGGAATTGGGGAGATTAATTAGACGATAAGATTTTGTGCCCACTCTCAATTCAACATGAAATTTTTCAGTGTTGAAAATTATACGAAGGCATAAAAATTCTTCTATTTTTCGGTTCAATAAAAATTAATCTCAATGTGAAATGTAGAAAAGAGTTTGGTAATTATTCATATCAAGACATTAGTACAAGGTGAATTTAAAGATTAATCCCCTTATCACGACCCCTCCTTTCGTGCCGGAAGGTGCATCGATCACTGTTACGTCATACAATGGAATTCTTTCAGAACCGACATTTCAGAGCAGATTAAAAAAAATAATAAGTTTCTTTACTCTTTCCCTTGATTAAATAATTTCGTTTTCCATATTCAATTCCATAAAGTATTTTCAGACATAACGCGAGGAAGGCATAACCATTCAAGTTCTTAAATTATAATTCACTAAAATAGTAACAAAAGGTGATGATGATAAAAATGATAAAACAAAGTAACTTGATCATAAAAGAATATTTCTATCATGTACCTCCTAATTCCTAACCAAAGAACGTACCTTTGGTACCAAAATATCCTACTAATTAATGAACTACCACTCTGAAATAAAAATATTCAAGTAGCATTAAAGTCTATAATAATTCTATAACATAATTTGTATTTTAAAATCCAAAATCTCTAAGTATCGCTGTACAGATCCCTACAAATATTCCACAAATTAAATTTCCAGTTCAATTTACATAACGTCTGAGGAGCAGTTGTAAAAGAAACATGAAAAATCATCAGTAACAATGTTAACAATTCCGAATTTCGAGCACTGCTCTACTCACTAATCGCACGGGGTGATCGCCTCTCTTCGTTGGAACTTTCGTTGCTCGTTACCTCTGACGTCGAAACATCGTTAGCTTTCACAATTCTTCTATAAGTACAATTTAAATCCCATAAATAACATGAATAAATATTTAATCAAATAATTTGTTTATTACAAGGAGGCACAACTCTCATCACCGGATTTTAGAAGCTACCCGAAAAAATATATGTGTGATACCGATCTAATTGGTGAAGCCAAGGTAGCATGTAATTAATCCTTAAGTCTTACGTGAGGTTCGGAAAAAAAGTTCCGAAACGATCAACGTCGCCGGTCGTCGGAGCGACGTAATTTCGACGTCCCTAACGTCGCGGCGGACACCCCGCACTGAACCGGCAGTTTCCTTCGGAGTCTAACAGACGAACACGAACGTAGGGATGGTGTATAATATTGATTCGGGTTTCGTGACGTCACAGGGCATCGCGGGGGTGCGACCCATCCCCACCGTAAGGTCCGAAGATGCGGGGTGGGGGGCGTGGATTAGTAGAAACGCGATTCTGCGCGGGGTGGATCAACCACTACAAGTTTCAAGGGAAACAACAGAAACATTTATGAGAGGGGGTGGAAGGGGGCAGAATTCTGTTTTGGAAGTGTGGGCGTGGGTCTGGGGTTATCTTATCAGGATGAACGAGAGATATAGGGATTCTCATCATATGTGCCTTAGCTAGTGTCTTCACAATTCGGAAAATGTAGATCCTCAGGTTGATGGATTCTTCTTGGAAAATCCAAGTTACTGAAACAAAGTTGCAACTTTGTAGAGGTCGTTAAAATTGAATTACATTTTTTATAGGAAAATGTAGTAAAGACAAGAATAGTTTTGGCAGTTCGATATCTGTATGGTAAGTTTTGCTGATACTGAGATCTACTCTATTTCTAATTTTACGATGCTTATATTAAGTTCCTTTCTTAGAAGCAAAAGCTCATATACATTTCCCTACGTCTTCTATTATTGTACCTTATATTAGGTATCTATAGCCAAGGTGGAAGCCAGTGAAAATAGTGATTCCTTAGTTTTTCATTGTTGCAGCTTATAACCAGTCTATACTTAAAGTGGCGACTGAAAAACTTTACCTAATTTCACTAAAATAGACATCGTCAGATTTATAGAATGCAATTTTATCAGAAAAAAAAGACATTTGATAAGTAACGATTGTCTGTATAAAATGGTGTTAATTTTTACATGAAATTAAAAGTCTGGTCGAGGAAAATTCGCGAAAACTCATTTCCATTGTTGTGGGAGAATCTCATTTGAATATGAGTGTAAAATAGTGTATTTTTGACCATTGTTCGTATGGAATCAGCAATTCTATTGCTGCTTGCTGTGTACACGACAGCATGTAATAAAGTAGCTGTAAATGTGAGAGAGAAAAAAATTGCACTATAATTATTTATAAATTGGTTCTTACAAAATGATACAAAGAATATAATTAACATCTTCTAATCTACAGGTTTTTTCAGTGACTAAAATCGAAATTAAAACTATTTTTAGAGTGAATGTATGCCTTGCCAAAATGCTGGAATGGGCGGCTGACCAAAATCGCCTACACTACTTACTGATTTCTATATATCCAGTATCCACTTATGTATGGAGTATTCGTTTATATTACATCATTGTAACAAACTTTTACGAACACTTCTTTGAGTTAAAGCATTTTATTACTTAATATAATTAAATATCGTGTTTATTCAAAGAACTCAGTCATTGATTCCAAGAAATTATTTGCTTAGGTGTAAATGTGAATTGTTTTAAGTTAATGAAACGGCTTCTTGGAAAATAAGTGCCTAAATTATATAATTCTGTTTTTCACTCAAATAAATATTTCTTAAATTCATCCATACGTGTATTGAGTATTATATTTTAACTAACTTAAAGACATATTTACTTAACATAAGGAGAGGATGCTTATTCAAATAAAGAATTTCTTTAGATAAATTAAATAAATTAGATTTCGTTCGAAAGAATATATTTATTATTCCATTTTTTAGCTTTTTAACTTTTTATGAGATATAGAAAAGTGTCAAAAAATAAAGATAAGGACTATGCAGAGGTGTTTAATGTTTGCGGGTTCACGTGGATTGAACGTAGGTGGGTTGTGGGTTAATCATGAACTACTCCTTACATGGTCGATATCACTTGACCCACTCCTTACAATGTCTAAACTCCTCCTCTTTTCCTTTAACCTTTTATACAAAATCTTACACTTTTTTCTTCCTACCGTAGATAAGGGTAGAATTTTATTAAGGAAGTTTCCCAGGTGGCCCAATTTTTACTACTTTTTGACCCCCCCACCCCTCAGAGTGCCACGCGGTTTATTAAATTTCCTGTAGAACGAAAATAAATAAGACACGTGGCCTTTCGTCGAACTCCTCCCCCCTCCTAAAAAAATCACGTGGTTTATGGAAGGCCTATAAAAGCCTAAAAATGATTCACATGATATTAGAGGACCTTGAAGCACATGTGGGTAAAAAAACAAACATGAGACTTTTTTTGACTATGTAGTTTTTGTCCACCGCAAAATCAGTGTGAAAATAAAAGCTTGTTTTCTATATTATAATTATTTATAATTATTTATAATTATAAATGATGATTTTCGCGAAAGTCTTATTTTGTAAGCAGTATTAACGAGACAATTATGTGATACAATAAGTATAATAGAGGTGTGTTGAACAGTCGCATAAGATGATTATATCAGCTTGGTTACGAACCTTTCACGTGCAGACAATTACCTCTTTTATGTTTAAATATACAGACAAATAGAAAATTATGTCTGCCTGTAATGCTTCAGAATGCAGAAAAATTGGAACTGACTTATATGTAGAGTCATTGGCCGACGGATTATGTTAATTTTACACGGAATACAGTTTCAAACTATAATAAAATTAGAAAAGAGATTACATAAAAACAAATTACAAAGGCTGTTATTATGTACACATTGACGATTGAGCATTTTTAAACATTGTACATTTGATTATTGAATTAGTCATTTCTCCACTTTCTATACTAAATTAAATAGTAAATCACCGTTACCAACTCTCTAAACTTGAATCAGTGAAATTGTGAAATTCTACTAATTGTCAGTGACTCTTTTCTCCCGATTTTTCACTGATTAAAATCGTGAGAAAAAAATCACTGAGAATCAGTGAACTTCAGCTGATTCAATTTTAGAGAGAAAGTGAATTAGTAAGAATAACTTACTAATCTATTTAGTAGTTTTACTTACTAATCGAATTGTTCTTCGAACATCAGTAATGTTAAACTTTTTGTATAAATAACTATGTTATTTTTGTCATATTTTTTTAGTTTTTATAGTTTATTTAACAGATTTTAGAAAATTTCTAAGGATTTCGAAATATTATAAAGAGTTTTCAGTTATTCTATGCGATTTTAATGGATTTTTTCGAATTTTCAAGTTTTTCATGGAATTTTATTAATAGATATTAAAATATTTTAATAATTTTCAAGAGATTTTATGGACTGACTCAAACTAAATTTTTATTTTCTTATTTTAACTGATAAATATGTTTGGATAAGGTACATTTATAATAATGATTATTCGAAACTAATGGTCAATTTTGGCAGTGTCTGAAAGATAATTAAAATAAAATACAATTAGTTTCTAACACTCTTTGATATTATCATTTTAACATGTCTGGTAAAAATCGTAAAAATTGTCACACAATTACAATTTTGTGAGGCTTGTAATGCACATAAAAATGGTCTATAAAAGCTTGTTTTTGGCCCCATGAGGTTTCTAGTAGTTTTAAGATTTTCGGCAAATTAAAAAAAATGTATACGATTTTTAAAAATTCGAGAGCGTGATTTTAAAGTTCCTCGTGTAATTTAAAGCGATTTATAAAGATTCTTATAATTTTTAAAAGATTTTGCGAAATTTTACTAAGTGATCTAAAAATTTGTTCCTGGAATTTAAAGGTGTTTCTAATAATTTTAATAAATTTCATGAGACTTTTAGGAATGATTTTGATAAATTTTTAAGGGGTTTTAACGAACTATAAGTGATTCAAACTTTCCTCACGGAATTTTAAGCGATTTAAACTATTTAAAGAGATTCTTATGAGTTTTAACTTTTAAAAGGTTTTGCGAAATTTCAAGGTATCCAAAAATTATTAAGATATTTCATTGAATAATTTCACTAATGAAATTAGTATATTTTTACTATACTTTATAGTAAACGACTTCGCACCATTTGAATTAGTAGGGAGCTACCAATAATTATAGTAATATCTAACTAATTCAGGTTGCGAGAGAGAGTATAATATTGGCATTAAATTGTAGTTTTGTGTTTCATGTGTGAAATGGAAATTTACTGTAATTATAACAAGAAATAAATTAATATAATTGTGGGAAATTATTAGGATCGTTAAAAGAAATTTTCTCAAAGTTATGCTAAAATTAAGTGCGGCAAATGGCAAATGAAATAGGTTTTAAAATATTTCAGGATATACTATTTTCTGAATAGGAAATTCACGAATGGGCTTCAATTAACGTTAAGAGAGGACGTGAATGTCAAAAAGTCAAGCAGTTTGTATTGCGTAGAAATTAGAATGAAAATCGCCACGTGCCAGGTGAAGCACCGAGGGACAATAGCCACGTGCATGAATAGTGAATCTAGATAGCATAACAGGATATGCTTCTCGGTGGTAGATTTTAACGTTAAATGGCTTGATATTTAGGGATATATGTCTCTTTCTCTTATCCTGTTAACATTGAATTAAATAAATGAAATTTTGAAGCATATATTAATTATTGACCGCATTTTTTTATCGATTATAAGTATCTGCCCTCTGACATAATTTTTATTAAACCATCACATTTCACGATGGATTTTGACAGATAACGAGACAGCCGCATGTAAAAATAAAATGCAGATACATGCACCAGGAAACGGAATCACAACATGAATTCGATAAAGCTACAAAAATAAAGGCAAGATATAGAGCATACAATATATATGTACATAAAAAATGACAAAATTTGCATTACACGGAGTTTTTTGTCATTATAGAGAGCTTGCAAAAGTAAATTCTCCTTTTAATTGGAAGTTCAATTCTAATTAAAATGCAATAGGTTATTTCAATCTAAATTTAAGAATAATATTTTATATTCCTGGATAAAAATATCCAAGACCATCTGGACATGAAATTCTCAACTTTTTTAGCATTGATCCTTAATGTTTTCAATTTTTGGTTTGGGTATTTTGAATTTTTTGGGTATATTTTGAACTATTTTAATGATTATTTATCAGCATAAAAATAGGGTGACCATCGTGTTGTTTTATGATCCAGCCCTTTTAGATTGAAAGACTAAAGAAAAGAAGACTAATAATATAGAATAGAAATACTCTCTTCAGAGTAGAAGAGGATCTTGATTGTCTAACTAGGTGATGTGTCATGACCTCCGGGCTTTCTCACTTTTTTTTCGCAGACTTAAGGGCATGCTTCTCCACTTAATTACCTTCCAAGTTTTCGAAACTCCGTGAAACGAATTACGAAAGGCCTTCAAGCGTTTTGCATTCATAAAGATCAGCCCAGCATTCAACAAACTTTTAAAAATTTTTTTTATTTCAAAAGATATATTTTATAATATACCTGTACTTATAATACACCTATACTTAAATATAATATATATACCATATATATTTAAATATAGGTATAATATATTCGCACAAAATAAATAATATTAGGAGCTAGGGAGACAAATAAAAAATATTCTTTCACTCTCATAATTTATTAGATGTTAATCTTTCAGATTTTTGAGAATGTGATTTTTTTTTCCAAATAAAAGACTTTAATAATCTTACTGCACATCAGAATATAATTAGTATAAGTTTGAAACTAATTTTTATAAACAAATTATATAAACAAATATATGAATAAGGTGCTCAATGGCACAACAGATTTTTTATTGCCTGAAAATGACAAAATATACCATCAGAATAATGCTCGTAAGAAATAATGACTATACGTTAACAATTAATTTTTTATTTAAAATAAAAAACAATATTCATTACATATTTATTATTTTTAATACCAAAATTATAAACAAGTTTCAACATTAGTGACTTTCATCTAGAAAAAAATTATTTTCTCCTCTAAATCATATTCCAGAGAATTGAACATTATAATAATTTATTTTTAAAATATGCAATTGAATGTTAATTATATAAGAAATATTTAATGAATTTAATTGTTTATTTCAAGTAATCTGTTTCAAACATTTTAAGTCCATTGGATGAGAAAAATAACATATTCCTATAGAAAAATGAAAAAAAATTCTAATTGTTTATTTAAATGTTTATAATAATAGTAATTTTTAACCTCATCCAAGTATTTGTTTAGATAATTTGTTTATAACAATTAGCTTCAAACTCAAACTAATTATGTATGTTCCTTGACTACTTTTATTCGGAGCAAATAAATCACATTCTCTAAAAGTGTTATTTTTCCTGATTATATTCTTATATAAATAATTATAGGAACTTAAATTTAAAAATCTATTCTATAGACGGTCTTGTACAACTATTCCCGATTATTTAAAAAGAAAACGTCCAAATCGGCTAAGAATTGTAAGCTGTAGCCGATTTTGGACCCTAAAATCCCAATTTGAATCACTGTGCAGCCGTCTGTTGGAAGTGAACGGAAGTATACTGCAGAATATATTCTGAATAACTGCTTTTTATTTTCATCCGTCAGATGGTTCTGTAGGTTCCGATTTTGTAGGAATAGCTTACCCAACCCTGCTACTCAGCGGAGTACGGTACAGATTGCCCTCCCAGCCCTGTCACTGTTATTATAATGTATTGATGCCAGTTGATGCCTACAACGATTTTTTCAAACTTCAATATACGAATATACTCCCTCTGGACGCTGGTATGAACCAGAATTCGCGTGTGTGGAGTGCTCATTAAAGTTAAAGAAATGGAAA
>JAUESI010000010.1:8375778-8396297 GCA_032275145.1 Synergus laeviventris
CCCTAATTCAAATTTGACGTTAACTACGTGCATGCAAAATTACCAAAAAGTTCTTAAAATGTTAAAATGCGCACAACTCCGTCAATTTGCATCGAAAATCATTCAAGAATAGCTCATTCGACGCGGAATTAAATTTACTTTTAAAGTATTGTATTGAAAAAAATCTCCAAGATCGAATAATATCATAAAAATATTGTCAAAGTTGACAAAATGTAAAAAAAATCGCAAATACTTTCAACTCCAGTCTTGCCATTTTTTATTTCGACAAAATGTGCAATATATATTCGGAAAGGTCTACATTCCACCTTTCTAACAAACAAACAAAATTATAAATCGGATAAAAATTGGAAAAGTTATGAGTGATTGTTCACATAAAACTACTAAAAAACGTTTTTGGGCCATAAAACGAGATTTTGGGGGTGTATTCGAAATTTCACCCCTAGCATTTTTTTTAGTTTTACTAGACCTACAACTTGTGATAGGTCTCGATAAAAGTATATTTTCACTGTCACACAGTGTTATTAACTGCGGATGAAGGCTGAAGGGTTCTCGTTCGAAGGATTGCATTTCTACAGGCCAATGATTTAAATAAATAAAGTTACAAATGTTCTTAGTTAAACAAGTGTTATTTGGTCCTACGAATGAACTAAGCGGATTATAGACCGCACACACACACACATATATATATAATGGAGTTGGATCCCAACTACCTATAATTTTGAATTCAATTTTATATAGAGAATTCAATTATTTTTCTCAGCCTAAAATATAATTATCATAAATAATTAAATAATCTAATCATACTATCTAATTAAGATAAAAAAAACTTGCGGTTCTGGAATTCATTTAGAAATTTATTAACGCTTCTTTGAAAAGTAATACAAGATTTGAAAATATAGAAAAAATTGCAAACAAGTTTCCGAATCTTGAAAATGATTAAATCCGTTGAAAATTAGAAGGGAAGTCTCTTTTTATTTTCACTGAGCATGTGTAAGGCTTGAAGAAAGGCTCTGTAATTAAATTCCATGCGACCGAAACGTTCCACTGAAAAACCTTTGTAAATAGCTTCAAACTCGTTATGGCTTGTGATATTCAGCATTTTTCTGACCGACAGTGCCTTAAGTAATTTTTCCTTAGAGACCGTTCCAACATTCTCCTTATCATAGTCCTTTAACAACAATTCTTTCAATTAATTTCTAAAGATAGTTACATTTTATATATCTTTACCTATGCAGTACAATAATTAACTTCTGATTATCTAGTCACTTTTTAAAAACTAATTTAAAAATAATTACACTGTAAGGAAAATATGTTAGATATAAACGAACCGAAAAAAGTTCTTCGAGATTATGTTCTCTCACAGCGGACAATAAATCTATCCCCTTGGCCAGCAAAATCCTTTCATCAAAATTAAGAAAATTCTTGTTGCAGCTTTCCGAAGGCACGTGCTGAACGGGAACTAATAAAGGTGCTTTTTCCAAAGATCCCACTGCTACGGCTTCTTCCACAGTAGCAGCGAATCTCACATAATCAACGAACCCTAGCCTTTATCAATAAATTTGTCAATATTGAAACTAGAAAACTTAGCATACAAAATTTTCAAAAGTTGATTAAAAAATAGAAATTTATGATTTGAAAAATCTGGACGAAGTATCACATAAGCAAAATTAATTATAATCTCATTAATTACCTAGACCTAGACTAGAGGGAGGGGGACTAAAAATGATCTAAAAAATTCTTATGTAATACTTGGGCAAGTTTGAAGAAGACTTGAAGAATTGAATTGAATTTTAACTCATGATTAATTGATTTATTTATTAAAGAGTACAAACCTTAGCGGTGATTTGAAGACATCCATAATCGTTTGAATTTCCGCACAAGATAAATTGCATCTCATTTGCTCTATACCTCGAATGAAATTGAATCGGCTTATTACCTGTTCGTTATGAACGTCAAAGGGCCTAAAAAATTGGGACACCTAATCGAAATTTGAATTTTCATGAATAAAAATCAATTTTTCAGTGTTTTGATTATTTCCGAAGTTTTAAATTTATTATTACTGTACCTTAATTCTTTCACGAACGACCTTAGCTTTGATTTTAGCAATAATAATGACGATATTGGTTTCATCTTGAGTTGGTTCTTGAAGGGCTTTATCAGCATTGAGTTTTTTCATCCCTTCAAGAATTGTATTGTAAAGAGAAGGTACAATGGGTGGAGACTCAAGTTCTTCTATAAATTGAAAGTAATTGAATCCCAAATCGTCGTTATATCTTTGCTCAAGAGCAAACCTTTCTTCTCTCGAAAGAAGAACTGCTGCTGTCGTAAAAACTTGTCGCATTTGCGGTCGAGAAACATGGCCATTATTGTGTCTAAAATTTATATTAATAAATTATTTTTGTAATTAAAAAAAATTAACTTAAAATTATTAAAAATTTAATTAATATCATTACTTGTCATAATCCTTGAAAAATTGCCTTAAAAAAATTCTCCTCTCATTGACACGGTTTCTCACTTTTTGTAAAGTATCTTCACATAATTCTCTCATACTTTTTTCTACACATTGCCATTTTTTTCTACCTTTTCGAGGCAATTCCGCTATTTCTCGTGGTGGCGAATCAATTTGCAAATTTGGCAATTTTTCAAATTCTTTCATGGTGAATACTTTCGAATAAAGAAATATTATATTAATTTCAATATAATTAATTTTGTATTGCTAATTAAATAATAATGATGAATATTCCAGTAAAACTATAATTGCTTATTATTTTGAATCTATATAAATGAAATTTTGGAAATTAAGAATAAAAATACTTTTAATATCCTTTACCGTGATCAATATCATCTTCGAAAGTTCTCCAGCATACTCGATCAGGATCATTTGGATCTTTATAGAAAGCAGTTAATTCATCTATTTCATCTTCAGTAAGATAAAGATATCCCAGTGAAGAACCTTGAATTGTATCCAATCCTCTTTTAAATTGAGATACCGTCACTCTACCCGAGTTTAGATTATCAAAATCCTTAAGACATAAATAATATTTTTATAATTAAATACTTTGTTACATATCAAAAATTAATTGTTTACACTCTCATCATATGAAGAGGTATTGATTATGTGAAAAATCAATTTATTAATAGTTTATAGAATTATCCATGAAAAAATTAACTATTTCTAGGCAAAATTAAAAATAATTAAATCCCCATTCTGTGGGTACAAAATATAATTTATCATGCTAGTAAAGTATATTTTGTTTTTACAGAATAATGATTTCATTATTTTTACTTTTGATTTAATAGATACTTCTATTAGTTAAAAAGCCATTATTTGTAATAAATAAATCAAAAATTAATTTTTAGCGTTTTAAATAGGAAAAGGAAAAATGCGCGCAAAAAAGAAGCAATACCTGTTGGGGGTAGTTTGCGTTTTAATCTTTTTAATCGTGAATCAAAAACTAATTTTTTCCCGCTAAAAACTTTCGAAAAAGTTATTGGATTATACTGCGGCTTTGTCATACTTGTTTTAATTAAATAATTGCTTAGACAGTGTTAGAAAGGTACAGAAATGCATACAAAAATTCAAAAATTTGGGCGGGAATTATTTTAAGGAGAATATATTAGGTATTATATTTCACGCTGTGACGTAATAATGAAAGATGGCCAATCATACGCTGGTGCATAAACATTTTTAATATCTTCATAAAAAATAATTTCTTAACATTTTAGTATTTGGAAAATAGTTTTAATTTCTGAAAAGCTATTTAATAAAATAATAAAATAGATACATTTTTTTATTTCTATTTTAATATTTTATTAAATAGTTTCTCAGAAACTAAAACTATTTTCCAAATACCCAAATACTAAAATGTTAAGAAATGATTTTTTATGAAGATATTAAGAAAATAAAGTTCAGTCCCATGCATTTGGTGCAAATGTTTATGCACCAGCGTATTTTGGATTTACGCCACGGTGATCCGTGAAATACCATATTAATATTATACACCTGCCATCGCCATTCGCCATGTGAACTGTGAAGACTGTACTGTCCGTACTGTCACTGTCAGAGTACTGTAAGGCTTAACTGTCAATGATAATTTTCCAAAAATTAAGAAAAAGATGTAATCAAATGAAAGTATAAAATATAAAAAAGATAAATTTAGCAATCAGCTTATCTAGGAATTGATAAACTTGATAAAAAGGTAAGACAAGAAAATAGAAGTATAAGGTACAACCGGTACAACTTTTCACATTATAGCTCAAAGGTGAGGTTAAGGAAGATCTATTCGGTTTATTTTAGAAAGATTCAAAAACCATTATTTATTGCAGATTATTAAGTAATGGAAGCTGTATAAAATTGATTTTAGAATATACTAATAATTAACGAAAAATGAGTTTATATATATTATAGTTTTAAAAGTTCGAATCTTGTGAAACGTAACCTCAAACCTTGCTGCAGCTATTTTGCGAATTTTGCATCGTATGTAATGCAAAATTGCAAAATTGAACAAGTCGCAGAACAGGACCCCGGCTAAAAAAAAGTGACCCTAATTCGTAATGTACTGTGCTTTCGAAAAATAATAAATGAATATGTAAATAGACGTTTAGGAATTAATAAAAATATGATGTAATTCATGAAGTCAGTGGCGTATAAAAGATTATAAGGGATTTTATAGAATTGACTAATAATTAATGTTTCATTTACCACAAAGAAATCATAAACTCGTATTCTTCGTTCGAAAACATGTCTTTGTATTCTTTGAATCACTTCTTCAAGTGGCATTGACTCCTTATGTATGTCCATAACCGGATGAAACACAGATTGTCTTCCAAAAACTTCGCTTGGTACAACTTTTCCTATTTCAGGTCTTGGTAATTTTGGTAATTCTGCAGTAATTATTCTTCCAGGGAATTGATTTAACATATCCTGTTCGAAAAGGCAGTACAACATTTTTTTAATGAGAAAATGTCAGTAAACAATTTGTTAAAAGTTAATAAGTTCATCAACTATAACATTACTCCACCAAGATCCAACATGCCACGTTCATCCATGAATTTGTGAACTTCCTCAATAGCTTGTAAAAATGCAACATAGTTAACCATGTAGCCATTTTTAGCAAATCTTTTCACCAAGAGACAAAATTCATCAGCTGCTATTGTTATCGCCAAGAATTTAAAAACTTGAGCGAAGTGGGTAAAGGTCACGGACCCAAAATTGTTCGCTATCTAAAGAATTCAATTGTAAATTGAATTATAATATCTAAGATTATATTTTTTAATATTTAAAATCTTTTTAAATGAAGAAAATACTTTTTTTTTAATTTTATGTTACCAATTCATAATCCTGAAAATATGGCCTCAATATAAGATTCCTTTTGTTTAGAGTGATTGCGATATGAGTTATTATCAGATTCAATCTTCTGAGTTCTGTCAGACTCAGGCGATTCACGTGCAGAGGATCCTCCCATTCCAGGCCAGTAATGAGAGGTTTATTTTTACCGAAATCCGGAACTGTAAAAGGAAATTATTTTATAGGAAGTGAATTAAAAAATCCTCAAAACTTTCATTCATTAGTTACAACTGCTACAAACTGGGTAGATCGATTCCTCGTTTCAAATAATAGTTTATGGTTTATGCTTAAAGCACGGAAAGAAATGTTTAATAAACCATATTAAATAATAAATTATGAACGGACTAAGTTTTTACTAAACCCATTGAAACTTTTTTTCCGAGCGCCCTGCCTGCATTACAAAATCCCTCTTCATAAATCATTAAGTTCTTGTATGGTTTTTACTTTTGAAATCGAAATATTGTAAATGAAAAGATTTTATTTATTGATATCTGATATAGCTTTCTTCTTGAAGAAGCTTGAATCTTACCACTGTCTTGAACAACTTCACACAATTGTGTGTAGAAAATACGACCATCCTGAACTCGAAAATAATCAGCTAGATCGCCAATTTCTTGTTCTGATAAACCGATTGCGGCCCGTAATGGTCCAGCGAAAACGGAAACGAATTTTGATTCTAGAATGGTTCCACGTAATTTTTATTGAAATTATAAAATATTTATAGAATTTATGAAATAATCCCAATAGAAGACACTGTCAAGCTTAATAATTTAAAAAATATAGACCTGAAATAAGACATTTTTCTTGCGGATCCAAAGGTTTGAAATATTCCCAGAGGTTTAAACCTATTCTAAATATGGCGGCACGTATTTTGTTGCATGTTCGCCAGACATCTCGCAGTTTCCTTTCCTAAAATATATTTAATTAAATTATTATATATTTTCCTGTGAATTATTATTAAGTTATTTTTAGAGTTTAAATATACTCTGTATTTTCCTCGTAGCTAGGAAAATTAAATAGCGATGGAGATTGAGTAAGAGGTTACAGCTTCAAAGAAAATTCATTTACCTTTTGTCCATCAGACATAACTGAAAATTCAATATCTATTTTCACAACAGCAAAATTAGACTATCAAAATGATAATGCGAAGACAACTCAAATTTGAATGAATTTGCAATAAATTATGGATGATTATGCAAGAAAGACACTGAAATGAATTGACGGAAGTGTATGAAATGAATTTAGAATAAAACAAATGAAGTGATACACCAAGTCTTCTTCTACTATGTTCAATCGATTATTTTTGAAATTTCGATTTCGAAATAGTCTCTAATTGAAATATTAAAAAGTGGAAGAAAATTTACAGTATTTACACCTACATGAAAAACCTATCATTATGCTATCATATATATTATTCAAAAATTTAATTTGAATTTTATTTGTGAGACTAAAAAAGTTTTAGTTTTGATAAATCTAGATATTTATTAAAATTCCAAGAATATCTCTCACATACTCTCATTTATACGGAACGGAAAATAAATATTGATAAAGTTTTGTAGAATTAAAATTTTAAAACACTCATAATAAAATAATTTGCAACAAGAATCCGCATACAGAATTTAATTTCTCATTAATTTCAAAAATAAGAAATCAAATACTTAAAGAGAGACACTGGGACATCTCAGAGAAAAACTATTTCTAGTTAATAATATTATCATTCTTAGAAATAAATGAAATATTAATAGATTATAATTGTTCTTTCAATATCTTTTACCAGGATTTACCTGAGCTGCGGCAAAGCGGGGATTAGTGACGGCAACAACGCACGTGTTTACAGCCTCATTCTGATTGGCTAGATTTGTAATCAGTAAGTGGAAAGAAGATGTCTCATAAATACCTATCGCATATGTAAGAGGTTCACCACAAACAAATGAGAACACAGTTGGTTTCAGTGACTGGGAAGTAAATGTGAAACTAATACCGAGTTACCGACCTGCTATTGAAGAGCTTAGCATTTTACGAAATTTGTTGCGCGATTCTGCTCTATCTGCAAGAGAATTGTTTTTATCATAATGACGAAAAAGGTGCCCAAGGTTTACGTCGATGGAGACAATTATTACGAACCATATTTTGGGCCAATAACAACTATAACGCCAACTTCAATCGCTTTACCTGTTTTTGAGAAAAACAGCAGGTACATATTTTTGATATCATAACAGAATTAATACCTGTTCTAGAAAACATAATTTAAATAAAGTTGTAATTAAACTAACATATGCTGACAATTTAGTTTGAATACATTAGTTTAATCGTTAAGGTTTACTTGTCAGCATTCTACTCAGTGAAAATATATTTTTGTTTTTATTTCATAGAACCTTGCAAGTCAGTGCCAATCCCTCGGAACTAACTGATTCAGAAGTCGTGAACTACTTCACCCAAAGTGGACCTGTAAGCTTTATTCTTCTGCTTTATGTTTACATAAAACAATTTCAGAAGCTATTTTAAATATTTAATTTTCTCTTTTTAGATTGAAGAAGTTACAATACCATTTGACAAAACAAAGAACAAATGGAAAGGGTTTTTGTACATTGTTTTTGAATCTCCGGCAATCGTCGATGAGCTGATTAAAACCCCCACAAAGATGATCAAAGGAAAGAAGGTAATCTTTTTTTTAATTAGAAAGTTTTTTCATTCTTATGCCAATTAATAATTTATTGAGTAAGTATTTAAAAAATTATTCAATTTCATTGAATTTTCAATTGACTTTTTCACTAATTTTTGCAGGTTCTCGTAGCAAAGAAGGCAACTTCTAATAATAATAATCTGAATAACGCAGGACTGATTGAAGATCACTTTTCAATTGCAAATATTTCAAGTTTTTCTAGTCCTGTGCCTGGAAATATTGCGACGTTTTCGCCCACATCTCCTACCACTGATTCAACTCAGAGTCTTGAACTATCTTCTTATGCGTCAATCCCATTGCCTACAGAATTTATGATTCCAATTTATGCTTCTACTACACATTCATATGCAATGCCTTCGGCTAGTGGATATCAAGGTGCTTCAAGTTCAGCACCAGCTGGAATATCCGATATTGCTGGTCCATCTGGTTTAGGAGGAAGCCAGAAAAAATAATTAAGATTCAGAGAAAAATTAAATTTTTCATTTACTTTTATTTATTATTCATTTTAAATTAAACTTTTTTTCTTTTCATCTAAAACAATACGAAGTACAAAAATTGTTGCTCAGGTGTTACAAAAGACTTTAACTTTAACCTAGATTTTAAAAAGAAGTTTTGACGTATTATTCTGATATATAACATTCCATTGATATATGACTGCTTAATATTATAGAAAGATTAATATTCCATAAGATTATTGTTACATGTGTAATTATAAGAACAGATCAAAGACTAAAATTAGGTACACATTTTTTCAACAAGGAGAAACTTTTTCAATAGACAAAGATTTAAAACCAATGTAAAGTTTCCAAAATTTTAATTACATACTATAAAAAGATAAATAGATTATTTGAGACATGAAAATCCCAGACAGTAATTATGGATACAAATATTTTTGCAGGACAAAGAATGTTTGAAATCAGCCATATTCAATTTGATGTTGATACTTCGAAACTGGACTTCGATTTCCAACCCTTGATTACAATCAACTTGAATATTCGATTTGAAAGAAATGTGTAAACAAAAGAGACTGTAATTTATATAATTGTGATAAAACTTTAAACGGAAATAAATAAAGTATTCATTTTATTAAGATTTTGTATGGAAATATATAAGGAAAAATGATTCCAATAAAAAAGAGTAATTTAAATCACGAAATTCCCTATATACGTAAAATACGTAAATAACTCATTAATTAAATTAAGTACAACGTACGACCTTAATCCTTGATTTGATTGAAACTCGATTCGGAATTTTAGTATTCACCGTTCAACTTGGCAAACTTAAAATTAGAAATCTATGAAAGAGTTTCTAAAAAAGATTTCTATAAATATAAATTATTTTCATCTCGTCTTAGAGAAATAATTTTCTTTTAATATAATATTAAATAGAGAGAGAGAGAGGTGTACTTGTTCCAGACAATTGGAAATTTAACAGTACTGCTCAGAAAATAAAATTTACATACTTTATTTCTTTGTATCACAAGGCGGAAAATGAAGAATTTTATTTCTCTGTTTTTAAATTTAAAAAAAATCTGAATTATTCTTCATATCATAATAGCAAAATCCATCAAAATAGTCCATTCCTTCAAAATAATTAATTAATTACGAGTTTTATTCCTAATAATTGTTACAAAAAAAATATTCCTAAAATGCATATTAATTTTTTTTTAAATACGAATATATCATATAATTTGTATTTAAACTCAAATGAAATGCACTTTATCTGTCAAAACAAAGCAAAACAAAACATAATCAATGAATTCCATTCAAAAATCTCACATGAAAGAACTTGAAATTTAGACGAATATATGTATTTTTTGTTTACAATTTTCTGTTCTGTAGGCATTCCCCTCTGAAGAAGGGGGATAACTATAGATGACTCTAGATGAGCGAGCTGTGCGCAGAAGAGCATAGAGTGTTACCGTGTTACCTCTTCTTTTCCCTCTCCCTTCTCTTTTCATCAGCCGAACAGTGTGGACGCGAGGCAACTCAAGGCAACTCCTGTTCATACAGTTTATTACTGTTTAACACCGTCGCTTTTACCGCCAAAATCATCCTAGTGCTCAGTGTTTTTTTTCTAATAATTAAAAGCCTATTTCTAATAAAATGGCCACCCAAGAAAACAAGGATTTCAGCGACGACGTCAACGAGAGTTACGAGCAAAACGGAGACTCTGAAAACGGCGGTGGAGACGCCGCTGAAAATGGTCAAGAATCCCAAGAAGACAGGTAACCTTCTTTTCATTTGAAATGTTTTACATTTCAGCCCTCAATTTTCAAAATTTAGAATTCTCCTTCGAAAATGCGCCCGCTTTTCATTTTTTTTTAAAGCATGGATTTTGTTTCCTTTACAACAATCAATAAAATGGCGTCGGTGTGGATTGTGACTGCGAAATTTAAATGGACTCAAATCAAGAGTTTTAAGCTTGATTTTTATAAAAAGGATACAGATGATGGAGTTGTTTTTGAAATAAGAATTTTCTGTAATAGCATTTATCGAGGAAGAGGATTTTAAGTTTTTTTTTTGGGTAATTTTGAGTGGAGACGCCGGTTATGGACCGGGTGGACGCGCCCACGCTATGAAGCTAAAATGGCGGCAATCGATGCCAAGTTCCTTGCGTAAATCAATCTTTCTCTCCAGGCTTTTTTTTAGAGCGTCCTGCAATTTACTCTTTTCAGAAATCTATGCATTTTTGGTATTTCATTCGTTGAAGTTTGTTTTAGAAATAAGCATTTGGATAATATTTAAAATTTTAAGCATTTTTAAATAGTGCTTGCAAATTTAGATGCCGATATTGTTATTTGGAGTTTGAAGATTTTGTGTCATACAGAATAATTTGGGTATGATTAGAGTAGATTACTATTTAGAGATCGAACAAACTATAGATTTAAATTTAAAAACTTTTAAATGTTTTTTTGAATCGAAGAAATTTGCTTGCCATGATTTTTGTTACAAAATTGGAAAAACTTGCCTTCTTTTATGCATGACTTATGCTGAAAATTTGTGCGTGATTAATATTACAATTTGCTAATTAGGACCATCTTTTTACATTTAGAATATTTTGTGTTAATATGCTCTTCTAAATTTTGAAAAGCTTCTAATTAAAAAAAAACTTGACTGAGAGAAATATTTGTGACTGATTATTCTGATAAGATTGTATTAAAATCAATCGACTCAATATCAGTGTCAAAATTCATCCAAAGCCGGCGCTCCACACTTAGAATGTTGTAATTAGGCTTAATAATAATATTTAGAATCTAGAATAATTTACCACCCAATTTGTCAGTGAGAATTGACTGACTTTTGGCATGCTATTGAGATAAGTTTTTTTGAATCTAATACATAATTATCCTTATATTCTTGACTATTTTGATTTGATATTGTGCTTACGTTCCAAGTTATATATTTCATATAAAAAATTGCTAAATGTATAAAAACTACTCCTGATATCCCACCCATGGAATTATAGTATTGTAAATGATAGATAATTTATTCTAATGCTTCATAAATAATTAATTCTACTGTAAGTATTTGTTCGATAAAAGAACATAGTATCTTTTGCCTTGAAAATATCCTAATATTTAATTGTAACAATATTTTTGTAGTCTTTATCAAACTTTTGAATTATATTTTTGGCTAGCTTTTCTTCCTCGTTCCTTGCAGCAGAAATTCTGAGTGGTCAATTGTTATTCACTGGCAAATCATACCACTGGGATCTGAGAACTATATTTTTTGCCTTATTTTACAATGCAAAATCCAAGTCTCTAACAAAACTTCCGAGAATCATTTTGACTTAAAAAACGTTTCTTCTCCAAAAATTGTATATTAGTTTGAAATTAGAGACAGCAAATAATAAATATTTTTTGTTGTTTTAAATAAAGTATTTATAACTCAATAAGTCACATTTTACGATTCAAATCCAACCATTTTAAGTTTCAATTTAGAATATTGTTCAATTTCATATTGAGATTCTTTGAAATGAAATAATTACAAAATATGAATTATAAATTAAGCAATAAACAATTTAATAATGTAAAATTAAAAAACTTTTAGGGTTTAAAATTGAATAGTTGGAGATTAAAATTCTTAAAAATTGTGGGTAAAAACTTGAGTCTGCATTGTAAAAAGGGAGTGAATTATTGAAAGAAGTCAGCATCAAGTTCAAGTCCGTCATGTCTCGTCATGTCACAAGCACTGGAAGTCGAGTCAATTGTGTCAGATCAGTCAGTCTCGCACACTTTCCTGCTGGGTCACGCGTAGAGTCAAATTCTGATCGATGTCAATGCAGTTTGGGCGTGACCAAGCACAGAGTCACTAGGGCCAATGCGAAAATCTTCAAAAGGTCGGAAATGCCATTAACCCAGTTTATGTGGCTTGATCTGCAGGTGGCAAACGACCCAGTGCGAATATGGTGGGCGGCTCGCAACCGGCTTATCGTGACCTGAACGACAACTGAGTATCGGCGAGAGACTGGTGCCCATGGTATTTATCACCAGCCCTAGATGACACACAAAAAGTTCAATCAATATCTCAAATACAGATAGTGACTACCACATTAACAGAAAACTGAAAATCGCAGTACCTTCTTTCATTGCGAAGACCACCTGACTCGAGAGATAAAGATTGATAAAGATAAATTCCCGATGACGAGAGAGAAAGATAAAGAGATAGAAAAGAATCAATAATTACTAGAAAAATTAGAAAAGTTAATATCATAAATGAAGTAGACTCCGTAAAAATACTGTTCCTAATTTTTAACAATATTTACATTTTGTAACTTTCGCTCGGTTTAATATACAGACAACTTTTCTAGCCTTTTGATATAGTGTTGCAGACTTCTAGAGCCAAATCTTTGGGCCAATCAGCAGTCAGAGTTCAACTTCGAAACTTTGAATTTGAGAAAAAAAAAGTTTTCAATTTTGTTTTCTTTAGGCGCAGCTGATTGTCAACTGGTGTTATAATGATTACCCGTGTTTGTTGAACGTTGTAAAGTTTTTGCTCTCTCGATTACATTCTTGTTTAGATATTTTTATTTTCTTTTTCGACACTAAGGCGAACACGTAAAATTTTATGATTGGTTTTCTTGTGTATTTTTTTTTGTATTGCGGTAATGGTTTTCATCTTTCATCAGAGATATCTACACACGGTATGGAATTACTATTTCTATATTTTTAGTAAAATTATTCATCTCTGTGGTAGTGTTTCTAATCTGTGATACAAATTATTGAGTATTTAATATCTCCAAATTTACTGGATTATAAGTATAGTGCCTGTTGCCCTTTTTCCAATTTTTCTTTTTCATGGAAGAAATTCGTTTTTACAGTAATTATAGATTTTTCCAGGAGTCAAGTCAAAGTTGCTCTTGAAATTTGCTTTGTTGATATCTCTCAGCATTTTGAAGCAAGTCAAGCGTAGAAAAATAAATTCAATTGATTTGCAGGTCAGCCGGAGCTAAGAAGGAATCTCTAAACAATGTAATATTAAATTCCTTTGTTGATTTTATTAAATTGTTTTACTGTCAAAATTCAACGATTAGATGTAAAAGAAACTTTGTATTGATCATGGTTCGATCGAATGGTTTTCTTTTGAGTTATCCAGTTTTAAGTATCTAGGTGGTAGGCGTCTGTGGTCACTGCGATAATATTGATTTTAAAAATAGTTGGATGTGACCACGATTTTTCTCCTATCGTTTTTCATTACAGATAACTTATCTTGTTGAAGTTGCAGTGATTTGAGACTTTGCTGATGTTACAAACCTGTAAAGATCGTATTCGAGATATAAAGTGTAAATTTATTACTGTTTCAAAGTTCAGTTTATCCCTATGTAGATTCTTAAAGGGTTAGGAATCCCGGAAAAATGTTTTAGATTTTACTAAAACCCATTCTTCTCTGTTCTTTATAGGAAGTTGTTTGTTGGTGCCCTCAGCTGGGAAACTACAGACAGTGAGTATATTTTTTAATTGAAAAAAATATGAGATGTTGCTTTTGAGAGATTTTGACTTTTATTAATTATAATAATCAAATTGTAGAGGAACTTCGAGAATACTTTAGTAAATATGGCGACATTGAAAGCATCAATGTCAAGACAGACCCTAACACTGGTCGATCAAGAGGATTTGCCTTCATCGTATTTGCCAAATCTGAATCACTCGATAAGGTTAATGTCAACTAATTATTTAAACGTTCAGAGACAGATTGTAATTTTACATTCCGAATGAATGTTTTAAAATGCACATGATGTTATTCGAAAGTCAGTTCTGCTACTGAGTAGAAGTGAAGACAAATCTTTCTCTGAAGATTTCAAGTCAAATTTTAATTTATCCAATTTTGAAATTTTCCTCTTTAAGAAGTTTGCTCTTTATTTCAGATCATGTCAGCAGGTGATCACGTAATCAATAATAAGAAGGTTGACCCTAAGAAAGCGAAAGCCCGAAATGGAAAAATTTTCGTGGGTGGACTCTCCACTGAATTGTCTGATGAAGACATTAAAACATTCTTCGGCCAATTTGGAACGGTAAGAATCCCATTTATTTACTCACTTGAATTAAAATAAAAAATTTGTCAATCGTGAAAATTATTACATTTTTCTTTACAGATTGTTGAAGTTGAGATGCCTTTCGACAAGACAAAGAATCAGAGGAAAGGATTCTGCTTTATTACCTTCGAGTCTGAACAAGTTGTGAACAAACTTCTCAAGACTCCCAAACAGACCATCAACGGAAAGGATGTAATTATTTTTTATATATAAAAACTCATTTTAGATTCCAATATTTTGAAAGTGGATTAGCTTCTTCTTGAAATTGGAATTCAAAACTTTATCACGATTAAATTCAGAAACGTGTAACCTCAGTTCTTTTATTCCTGCTCTCATATTTGGTTCGGTTCCAAATTCGTTATCTATTTTAAACTCTCTTGATCCCAAAAGTTTTCAACCTTTTATAATATTATTTTTGGCAAATACTTCTACTGATTTGCTATAGAAATTAGTTTTCCTAAGTAGATGTCTTACTCTTAATCATTGTTCTAACTCCAAATTTAAGAAACCAACTAGAGATCCCATTTTAAAAAACAAAATTTTTTCAGGTCGACGTAAAAAAAGCGACACCTAAGCTTGATGGAATGGGAGGAGGTATGCGTGGTGGAATGATGCGTGGAGGACGAGGAGGCCGAGGAGCCCGTGGAGGACGTGGAGGATTCCAGGGTGGCTGGCAAGGTGGATATGGTGGCGGCTATGGCGGTGGATACGGCCAGGGTGGCTATGGAGGTGGCTATGACGGCTACGGTGGAGGATACGATTATTACGGCGGTGGGTACGGTGGCTACGGCGGCTACGACTACAGTGGCTACGGTAATTTTCATGACTTTTACTGAAGGTCGTTCGTCATTCGTTTCTGCGATAAACTATCGACCGTCTGTTTTTCTACGATCGACGCTTCAGCGGACGACTCCGAATCTTGCACACCGCATCGCGCTTCCCTCTTTTGACCAATCACTTTATTTATCACTATTTATTTTTGCTCAAACGAGGTCCAAGTAAGCACGTTTGCTCCAAGGTCGCTCGATTCGGATCGTCCGCTCCGAAGGCAGTTTATGATCAGATGTATGTACATACTGTACGATAGGCGACGAAAGATGTGTGATATTATTTCTAACTGAGGCGCTGATTTGCAGGCAGATCAGCTTAACTGCATTTGCATTCTGCTACTCAAAAAACGGTATATACTTTGCGACCTCTCTATCGCGATACTTTTCCCGATAATCCATAACTGAAATTCACCGGTAGATTCTAACTAAAAACGATGATGGCAAGTGTGAATCCAGTTTTATCGCATTATCTGTTCTGTCCATGAAAACCTTTTCAAAACGCATGATTTTGAATACTTCTTCTATATAGCCCTTTTATTAACATTGTTACCTTGGTACCGGTCACTGATTAATCCAACTTGCCAATTGCTGAGTTAATGCCTTGTTGAAATTAACTCCAATAAAAATTGAGATTGACTCCACTATATCTATGCAAGTACATATATGGCGTATAACGATAAGTCATAACATATAATATGTAACAGTGAAAGTGTGAAGGCTGACAAAGCAATCTTTTTCGTTTTAATATCTGAGCTTTGCTCTTTTTACTTGACGTTTATCAATTTCATATCTGAAATTTTTTAACTATGGTTGTTTTAGTTCATTTTTTATCTCGCACGTGAAGTAGATTCAATTTTAAAGATTCTCTACATTTCATACGTTCACTGATTGATGTCAGTGAATCGGTGGAATTCAATTGTCTTTCTTTTCTAGCGTTTTATTTCGTTTCTGATTCTGCAGACTCGCTGACTTCAAAAGCACTCAATCACTGTAACATAATTATATATACTTTGTAAAGAATATTAAAGTAAAACTGTACAGGACAATATGACTTATGAAATGGTATATTGTACCCCTCGATCCCGCTTATGCCAAACTCCTCGTTTTGCACGCTCACTCGGTTATCAAAAATAATTATAAGAAAAAATTTATTTTGTGAAGGTTTAACATTTTTCCCTTGATTAAAGTTTTTGCAAAGATACTGAACAAATATTCGACGGCTCGATTGTAGCGCCACAATTGTTATATTATGTTACTTGAGACGTTTCGATCGAGCCGCTGTATCTGTGTTTAATATCTTTTCATTTTTGATTCAAAGATAGTAGAATTTTTTAATTTAAAGAAAAACAACGATACTGACTTGATTGTCTCTTGTACCGTGTGTTCCATGAAACGCAGACGGATATGGATACGGCGGTGGTAGTTACGACGGTGGCTACGCAGGTGGGCGCGGTGGTGCACGCGGTAAAGGTACGCATTAGCGTTCCTATTTTCGTATTACCCTAAATTTTAATCTTTCCTCTTATCCTACTCGAATTCTCAACAAAAAAATTGGACTATTCCTTCTGATCGGTGTAAATCGATTCAAGACTGATCGGATCTATTTAAATCTCAGTTCCTAACTTCATACTTAAAAACGATTGCAAACTAATGATCAAGAACTACTATCGGAAACTAAAAGGCGGTCTTTAATCAATAAACATCGATTAGATCGCCCTCGTTGCACGGTTATAAGTATTGTTCTTGTTTGGTTTAGATAGAAGGCTTTTTCATTACCCCTTTTTTCCTTACTAACGCTTGCAAAGTTGAACCTAACCGAAAAGAAGCGACCCATTTTCCAAATTGATGCAAAAATTCGGTGCTTCATTAACACTTGTGTCAGAGGAGATCTTTCGATACATCACACGCTTTCAAAAATTATCCAGAAATGTTTAACGAGACTGGGCACTCTGCAATGACTCGGAACGCAGCCTACAGTCCACCTGAGTAAAGTCCATGTGAATTTTCTGTAGTCAATTTCTCTTCCTGTGTTCACTATTAATTTTTACTGTCGTAGATAAGTCATTTTAAAAAAATAAATTTTTATTTGTATTTCTCTTTGTTTTTGTTATTTTTTTGTTATTACGCGGGAGGAAAGAGACCGTGCTGTCCGTTTAGTGGACTAACACAGCCTCATGGGTGTGTTTCAGGTGGAGCAGGCTTTGCCGGTAAACAGAGAGGAGGTGGAGGCAGAGGTAACGCTAGGCACCAGCCCTATTAAAGGAAATTATAATTCACAAACTCAATGCGATTCGCATTGCATTCTCTGGTGAGTTGCTCTCAAAATTAAATCCGTTATCATACTCGGCTGTGATATTGTCTGTCAGCTTTTCACTTTTCCAATTTGCAAATAGAAGAAGTCATATTTTCTATACTTTTTGAAAATGTTGTTCTCTTATACATTAATTTTCAATTTTCTCATATTTAATCCTTAGAATGAGAAAATCAGGAATTTAATGGTGTTAAGTTAATAGCTGACAGAGTTGTATTGTTGAACTTTCCTAAGGAAAATCCTGCTTGGAAATTCGAAAGAAAATTTCATATTGACCGCAAATTTATATTTTTTTTATTTAAATAAATTACTTTTTTCTTCCCTTCCTTCATTAATTCCCATTTTTCCGGAAAAAAAATGTATATCTCCTTGCATGTTAAATTTTGTTTTTAAAAGATGATTCGTAAACAGGAATTTAAACTCTGTCCGGTTTTCAGCGCAGGTGTGCAGCCTTCTGCATCTGTCGAAAAACGAGTAACGACTGAATACCATAAATTCTACACCAGCAGTCTCAACTTTTCATGTCTTTATGCAGATCTCGATAATATTTTTCTGTTAAAAAACTTATAGTCAAGATCCTTACCAATAAACGATTCTCGAATTCAGATTTTTTTATGAAGCCAAGTGTTGAGTCGAGGGAAAAATAATCAAAATCCAAAAAAACCACATATAGTTTGAAAATAGTCAAATATACGTTCTTTTAACTTTTATAATATGGATTTTATTTTAGGACATTGATAATCTTTCCCTTACGCTCTAAGTTTTTCGATTTCCATTTATATGAATACCCGATAGTAATTAAATATCCTTTATATTAATGGCTGAAGGGAAGAAAATATTAATCATTCATTGGAAAATTAACCCCCTCACAATAAAATCATCGCAAATAACGCTTTTTGATTTTCATCGTGAAAAACAGTGGATTCGTATCATGTTACAGAATGTGCCTCAGTATTCTCAGAATTGCTTCCGAAAAAGGGTATCCTCATCCAATCTTTTCGTTGCTTCATCGCAGAACGAAACAAGGAATTCCTACCTAAAACTTCCACTGGGCAATACTCAACGACTTCTGGTAACGGCAGTTTTGTTCACACAAAGTCCAAGATTGTTAATCAATTTTAAAAAGCAGCGATTATATTACAAAAAAGCGTACCCAGGGTACGTAATTAAAGAGAAATACTATAAAGATCTGAGAAATTTTCACTCAGGTGTTAATCATGATTGAACATATTTACATGAGCACAAAATAACTTTTTTATTATAGATAAATATGTAGAATGACGTCAGCAATGAATTGTAAATTAATTTATAGAGTCGCGTAAATAATGATGCTTCCGATAGAAATGAATGTTCCGTATTGGTGTGTTTGAATGAAGTATTGTCTCGTCTCAAAGTACATTTTTTCCGGATGAACATTTTGGATATCTCGGGATATCAACGTGTATACGTACAAAAATTCATTAGAGATAAGTCTAGGTATTTATTAGAATTATTATAATTTTTAGAGTTAATTAATATACCAAAATGAATAAAAGATTTAACGTGACTCAAAATTGAATTTTCCAAATTTATGTATTTTATTTCTATTTTCTAAGTTATTAGTCTAATTATACTACTGTTAAATTTATCCATTTAAATTTTTAGCTACGTGGAATTTTCCAAAGAATCCAATGATAGATTCAAATCATTCAAATTAAACTATTGTTAATTTATTGAACCATGCAATTTATAAAGTTCAAGAATTAATTGTAATATTAACTTCCTGACATGATCAAAATTTTGCTCATCTTTTGTATCAAATGAATTTGGAAGACTTTCACAATGCGGTTTAACCAGTTTCATTGACCCCGAATTTAACTTCACCAACAGGAAGTCGACGATACACGTGGAAAAGATATATTTTTTAAGATTTTTCTAAACATGTTATAATTATATCAGCAAGCGTTTTAAATAATCTTTTTTTTTTATAAAACACAGAGTTGCAAAAAAATGTATTTTGAATTTATACCTAAAGGTTCTAGGAGTTATCCCTCGCATTTAAGTATTGATTTCATCATAAACATCGCGAAGCATTCTGGGAAGGGACGCCGGCTGAGCTCTCAACTTGGCGGTTAAATTTTCTTGTCTGATTCGTCAACGTGCTATTAAAGGATAATTTTTTTATCTTCCTCTTTTTCTTCACTATACAATAAGGTTTTCTCTTTTCATTACCGATATCAGGAACGTACATATAAAATGCTAAACACAAATGACACAATTTATTAACTTGTTACAACTTTCTAAACATTTTTAGAGTCTAAACATAAACAAAAACCACATAAAATAATTTATTATTTTCAGACACGGAAACTGTGTTACGTAAAAAATTGTCCAATGTAAGTATACCTGTAATAAAAACAATATTTAAAGGAAATTTACAATTTTGTTGATTAAAAAATTAAATAAAAGATTTTGCTAATAATCAAGAGTAGAGACTAGAGAAGTTGATAATAAAATGAGATAAACAGTTACGATTGTTACTAATTTACCCGGTGTTTGAAATTTAACCCAAACATTTGAATACCTGGTTTGAACCGATTTACGAAACCTAGAAACTTGTGATTTTTTTAGTGACTTTTCTTTTGTTCATTTTGAACTGCAGACCTTTAAATTTTACTGACTACCAAAAAGGACAGGGTACCCACATTTTTATTGCCTTAACTGACTTAACTGAAATCTGCCAAGTTTCATATGAAGCTATATATATATAATCGCGGATTATGATTGGTTAGAATTTGGGTGGGGGTCATGGTGGTATATATAAGGGAATGACGT